>CM076578.1:984865008-985050967 GCA_034641835.2 Pinus albicaulis | reverse complement strand
AAATGCTGGAGCAGGAGTGTGGCTACGTAACACAGAAAATGACCACGCAGAGAGCCATGCTGTGAATCTGCATTTCAAATGCACAAATAATATTGCAGAGTATGAGGCTCTCATCCTGGGTCTGAATTTATTGAAGAAATTAGGAGCCCATAGGATAGCTGTGAGGGGAGACTCTGAGTTAGTAATCAAACAAGTGAATGGTGAATACGCAGCAAAACATCCTCAATTAAGAGCATACAGGAATGATGCAGTGGATTTATTGAAAACCTTTATTGAATATGAATTGGTGTTTGTTCCCAGGAGTCAAAATTTCATTGCAAATGGATTAGCTTGCTTGGCTATTTAATATCTTAAGACTCCCCCTAACTAACAAATCGTCATTCAAACCAAGTTCAGACCTGCAGTACCAGACAACAAAAAATATTGGCATGTCTTTGAAGGAGATAAACAGATCGAAGATTTCCTAGTGGGCAGGAATGAGTTTGAATTTTCTGATTTGGACTCAAAATCTGATGATAGCTGCCCAAGTGAGGATCCCCCAGATGAACAAGAAACATCCTATAATCTAGAAATAAACACTTTTTCCCTAGAAACTGGACACTCGACCGAAAAATGTGAAAATGCAGATAACAAAGAAATTGAGGTGTTGCAGGCCAAGGATAAGAACATACCCAGAGGCCTAGCACCCCTAGAGGACCTTTTTGACTTTGAAGACATAGCAAAAAAGCCCACTATAGAACACGCAGACTCAGATATAGAAGAATGCAACATAGGCACTGAAGATAAGCCTAAAATGATAAAACTAGCTAAGTCTATACCTGCAGAC
Source organism: Pinus albicaulis (assembly GCA_034641835.2). Taxonomy (NCBI): domain Eukaryota; kingdom Viridiplantae; phylum Streptophyta; class Pinopsida; order Pinales; family Pinaceae; genus Pinus; species Pinus albicaulis. The sequence goes on along the minus strand of CM076578.1, from coordinate 985,050,141 downwards.
ATGAAGAAAAAATACATTGGCCTGTTTAAGGAATTTATGGATGTGTTTGCATGGAGCTATGAAGATTTAAAGGCCTATGACACCAACATCATACAACACAAGATACCACTAAAGGAAAACCAGAAGCCTTTCAGACAAAAACTCTGAAGGATCAATCCAAAACAATTGCCTGCAGTGGAAAAGGAAATTAAGAAGATGTATGATGCAGGCATTATAGTCCCTGTAAGGTTTTTTAATTGGGTGTCAAACTTAGTGGCTGTGAGAAAGAAAACAGGAGAGATTAGATTGTGCATAGACTTCAGAAACCTCAACAGAGCCTCCTTGAAAGACAACTACCCCTTGCCCAGAATGGAACATATCTTACAGAAGGTAGTGGGCTCTAAAAGGATCTCCATGTTAGATGGCTTTTCCAGATATAACCAAGTGTTGGTACTCCTAGAATATCAACTCAAAATAGCATTTACCACCCCATGGGGCACCTTCATGTATGTGAAAATTCCGTTTGGACTGATGAATGCTGGAGCTACCTTCCAAAGAGTGATGGATATAGCGTTCTCAGATGAAATTGGACACTTCATAGTTATCTACTTGGATGACTTGACTGTCTTTTCTAAAACTGAAGAAGAACACTTGAAACATCTGAGGAAAGTTTTTTAAAAATGTAGGAGGTACGGTCTGTCCTTGAATCCTAAGAAAACTGTGTTTGGGCTACAAGAAGGCAAACTTCTTGGCCACATTATATATGAGAAAGGGATTAGGATAGACCCACAGCGAGTCGAGGGAATACTGTAAATTACACATCCAAGAAACATCAAGGAGTTACATTCCTTCATAGGAAAGATCAATTTCCTCAGGATATTTATCCCCAATCTTGCTGAGCATCCTTGGAAAATGACCAACATGCTAAAGAAAGATGAAAGAATTAAGTGGACTATTGAAGCCAAGAAATCTTTTGAGTCAGTAAAAATTGCACTCACCCAGGCCCCTGTACTTATCAGCCCAGACTTCTCAAAATATTTTCTGATCTTTTCCTTTGCCTCCCAACATACAATAGTTGTAGTCTTGCTGCAAATAAATTCAGAAGGTAATGAACATCCCATCGCCTTTTTCATCAAAGCCTTAAGAGACGCACCCTTAAAGTACAACATTATTGAAAAACAGGCCTATGCTCTAGTAAAGGCCTTAAAAGACTTTAGGGTGTACATTATACATTCTCACACTGTTGCTTACGTGCCCAATCTATTGGTTAAAGATATCTTGTCCCAGGACCCTGATGGGAAAAGAGGCAAATGGATTGCTACGATCTTGGAATACGACCTCAAAATAAAACCCACCAAGTTGATCAAAGGTCAAGGCCTGGCCCAGTTAATGGTTGAATCTAACTTGCAGGCCCTTGACATCAACATGATAAATGCCTTAGATGAGCAGGAAGGATTGCCCCATCCAACTGTTGAGGAGGAGTTTCAAAACTCTCCTTGGTACTCCAATATCCTCTATGTGCTCACTAATCTCAATGCTCCTCCAGAACTGTCAAAAAACAAGGCCAGATTCATAAAACTCAAAGCTAGAAAATATTGCATTTTAAATGAAAACCTATATTGGAAGAATCCAAATGGCCTATTACTGAAATGCTTATCTGAAACTAAAGCTAAAAAAATCAAACAAGAATTCCATGCTGGGGAGTGTGGAGGCCACCTGAGTTGGAAAACCACTGCGAATAAGATACTCAGGGCCAGTTACTATTAGCCTACACTCTTCAATTATTCCCATAAAATGATTCTTACTTGCCACCAATGCCAGATCTTTGAAGGGAGAAGAAAGCTCCTCCCCCTCTCTTTACAACCTATCACCGTAGAAGGTCCCTTCATGCAATGGGGCCTAGAATTTATAGGAGAAATCCATCCTGCCTCCTCTGGACAACAAAAATGGATCCTGAATGCTACAGATTACTTCACTAAATGGATGGAAGCCATACCCACTAGGAATGCCACTGATTCTATCATCACTAGGTTCCTAGAGGACTTCATCCTATCTTGGTTTGGCTGTCCAAGGAAAATAATCACTAACAATGCTGCTGCCTTCGGATCCAAGAGAATGATTGATTTCTGTAACAAGTATGGAATAGCCCTTGGTCATTCAAATGCCTATTATCCCCAGGGTAATGGCTTAGCTAAATAATCAAATAAAATCCTGGTTACAATCATCAAGAAGCTGTTGGAAGAGAACAAAAAGTCATGGCATAAAAAGAAGGTACATGCTTTGTGGGCCAACATGCTCACCATGAAGAAATCCATTGGCATGTCACCATTCCAGCTTGTCTATGGAACCGAAGCAGTTTTTCCTACCATCCTGGGAGTGCCAGTGATAAAGCTTGTCCAAGAGATTCAGTCAGAGGAAGACAATATGTTGAGAAGAATCAATGAAAATATTCATCTGCAGCAAAAAAGGGAGCAGGTTTACAGCAGAGCTGTCAGAGTGCAGGAAAGCATAAAGAGACATTTTGACAAAAGAGCCAAAGCTTTAGTTTTCAAGGTTGGGGATAAGGTTCTGAGATGGGATTCAAGGAGAGAAGACAAAGGTAAACAGGGCAAGTTTGACAGCTTATGGCAAGGTCCCTATATCATCCAAGCCACTGTGGGCCTAATGCATTTATCTTACAAGAACTTGATCGTGTAGAGTTGTTTGGGGGTCCTGTCAATGGCAGGATGCTCAAACACTACTTCTGCTAATTTTAATTTCCAGTTCCATTTCCATTGTACATACCATTGCAGTTTTTGTTTTCAAGAAAAAAAGGAAAATGCTTCAAAAAACAGAGATAGAGGAGAGGTTCGAACATGTTCAAAACATGAACCTTCGAAGTGCAAATATTTGCTCTAATAAAATCAAAACCTGAGCCAAAGAAAGTGAAGAACCTGGTCCTAATACGCTCAAAACCTGGATCAGCAAAGGAAAAGAAGAATCGGCTCTAACATGCTTAAAACCAGAGCTGAAATGAACAAAGGAAGTGACTCTAATTTGCTCAAAACCTGAGTCACAAGGAAAGAAGGATGTTTCAAGACTTCAGATTTCATGCCTTCATGGTTTTTTCCTCAGTTTTCTACAAGTCTTCACCCCAGCAAGTCAGACAGTCTAATCCTGGCTTGGCTGTTTTTTTCAATTTCCTGTCTTAGAATGTAGGAGAAGAAATCTGTTGGACAGTTTAATCCCAACAGATGTTAGATTAGGTAGAGAAGCATATGAGGCCAACTATTTAATATGGTCTCATGGAGCAATAAGGATAGATTTAGAATATGTTTTTTTTTTGTTTTGAAAATAAAATGTAAAGGGTCTGCTAGCTCAAATGCGCCCAAAGGGAAATGTTAGGACTGTAGTTTGGGTAGGTAGTTTGGTTGGGAAAGTTTTTCTGCTGATATTTCTAACATATTGTGGTAGCTGAAAATCAAAGAAAGAAAGGGATGTGCCAAGTAGCAGGCATCTGGCCTACTCCAAATATCATCTCTGGTTTCTTGAATCCTTCAAGAAGAAGCCATCCCCATGTGGAGCCACTGTTAGCCCCCCTATGAAATTCTTCACAAGCAAGCTAGGGGCTGTATTATTTTGGAGACCTTCAAGGAATGCATCTCCCCTAAAGACACATCATCCTTGAATGTCTTCTGCAAGCCTCTGCTTTGCAGTGAAATCCCCTCTACTGATTTCCCATCTAAAGCCTCACTGGTTATAAATGATGCTCCTAAAAGACCAACATTTCCCCTCACACTCCTGCAAAACACCACATCGTTACCCCCTTTCCCCTTTGAAAAATTCCCTCTTTTCCCCTTTTATTTTCCCTATTAACCCCCTAGATCCCCTCTAAAAATCCCTACACCCTTCGTTTTCCCAATTTCCCCCTCCATCTCCCTATCGTTACCCTTTAGGCCTCAAAATACATTAAAACAGGCTAAAAAACACACTTTCCGCTTTACAACAGGGCTCAGCCCCTTACCGCAAGTCCCTTAACCACTTCCCACACATGCCCATGCGCTAGCACCGAGCGCTCAAGTCCTGAGTGCTAATTGCATCTGAAGGTCGGAGCTAAACGAGAAATCCCTTTGTAACATCAAAATTCCCGATGCGATTGGCTTTATTTATTAAGTCTTGCGGCTTGTTTTTTTTTAACCGTTGATCTTCCATATAAATCGAATGGCCCGCGTGCTCCCCGCCCAATCACAATCGCAATATTTATGTGCATCCCTCTGATCGACCCATTGCAAACACTTGCGATGCGATTGATCGCAGCTCTGTCTTCCGATCCCCGATTGTTGCCGTCCTCCGATTGCATTCCCCGCCATTGATCTGGACCCGAGATCAATGGTCAGCGCTCAATCGTAACCCCCCACCCGATCTCAATCGCAAGTCCCAGCGGTGCCATCCCGATTGAGATCTTCTGATCAAATCATAACCGTCCACCCTCCCCGCTGATCTGACGACCATCGCACTCCCCGCTCAATCGCAATCGGAACTTCCAATCGCTACCACTTTTCTCCCTTTGCGATTGTGATCCGCTGATCTGATCTCAACCGTTCGTTTAATTCAAGATTCAACGACTCAGCGCTAATCGCATCATCGCTCATCACCTCTCCATTTTTCCCTCCGATGGAGTGTGAGCCATTGATCTAGTCCCCGGATCCAACGGCCAGCGCTCAATCATGCTCCCACTTCTGATCGCAATTGGAACTTTTTGAATGCGTCACCTCTGCTCCCCCTGATTGCGATCCTCCGATTTGATCCTAACCGTCCATTGGATTTAAGATCTAACGGTTCAAAATGAATCTCCCTCTGCCTCCGGCTGGGTCCCACCTCATCGCATTTCATAACATTCCGGTCACATTTCTCTGTATTTTGTTCAAAATTCAAGGTTTAAGACTTTACACCAAAGTATTATATTTCATAGTTCTTCCACCCCCTTTCATATATTATTTTTCCGCTCGATCTTCGCAGTCAATCTTTGTCCCCATGCCATGATCTAACGGTCTGCGCTGCATTCTACCACCAAACCCTATTATTCGCAAGTTCTCACCCTTCCGTTTGCATTTTGTCACCATTGTGTAGTCAAAGCCACCACTCCGTCGCCCCGCTACCATTTCATCCACCCTCCCATTGCATTGCTTTCTGAGTCCAGTTGCGTGTTATGCAGGGTGCAGAAGTAAAGGGCTGCCATGATTGCACAGTCTTCATTACAGCGGCAAGATTTTGTAGATAAATATATAAGTGAAGCAGCAGAGAGTTTAATACACTGAAAACCAAGTCATCAGGGTTGCCGCATCAGCAGAGATGTTTCTCTCGATGAAAGAATAGAGCGCCCATACATTTTTTACTCCATGCCGTGCTCTAGTGAAGATATTTCCGCCTAGAACACAGTCCAAGCTACCAGAGCATGTTTTAATGCGGTATGGCAGACCATTCCATTTTTATTACTAGTTGATTTATCCACCCACAGTACCACATAGCACTACTGCAGCCAGAGTACATCAGGACCATGTCAAAGTAAGTGGAAGCAGAAGAAGACCACTCCTTCGTCCCAAAAGGGTACCAGGGATAAATGCAAATATTTAAAATAGAATGGGTTCCAGCCCTCTCCTTCTCTTCCGTGTTTTAATGTTTCATTTAGTGCCCCACCTACCTCCTCATCTCATCCTCTGCTATAAAACTCAGGAAGAAATTATTGTAAGGTTGGTTGATGAGATATCATTGAAACACAAGCATTTTCCTCTTGAGACAAGTTCTCTGTGTAATATTGTAAGATAGGCTGAGATTTGATGTATTCAGACTGAATGTTCAAGCTATGGGCTATGATGTACCCAACTGGTGTTGTTTTTAATATGACAAGCATATTTCTTTGGATCCTGATCTAAAGCAGCTAGTGATGTTTTCTTATCTCTGTGTTTGATTTCATTTCATTCCATTTCTACTAGCTCGCATCAGAAGTTTGGCATAAGTTTTACCCTTGATAGGTACCTTATGTTGCTTCTCTCCCAGCCCTTTATGTTTTCTGCTTATGTGTGTATCTGAATATTGATTTCAATTGATTTAACCAGTGTAGTGGATGTTATTGCCTACTCTTTGATGTATGAATTAATGAAATCTGTGTTTAGATGTTCTTGCTAGGATCTAGTTGAATGCGTTAAGAACACTGGGGGGTGTAGAACCTTGTCTCTGCCTCTCTAGGATCTTTCCATATCAATTAGGCCTTCCTAAGATCCCTTGTCCTACCTCTGATTTTGTCCAAGTAGGCCTTGAGTTAAATGACCTCTGACCTGATCTATAGACAGAGTTGGTTGGTTCTCCTCCTGTCATTTTCAGTCCTTAATGTCCCATTCCAAATATCATCTTTAAGATCCAAATGTTCCAGATGACTAGCCCAACTGAAAGCTTGCACGTTAATTACAAATAAATCCTTTCTTAACTCCATTTCCCAATGGCCTCGATGTTCCCTGAGTGGTATGTCTTAGCCTAATCTCTTCTATGCTCATCCTTGTCTTCTATTGGACCTTTCCTTTCCTGATTCCCAACAACCAAACATAAAAAATCAAACAAACAACCCTGAGCCTATAACTAGCCTAAAATCAGAACTCAGAGCTTCAAAGACATACACTTTGACTCACCTAGAGAGATCCCTCTCTGGAGCTAGGAGGGCTAGATCCTAAGGTCTGAAAGTGGTTCTATATTGTCTCATCTTTTGGTCTTGTCAACCTGGCCAAAACATGGGAACCCCAACAGATCCTATGGAAGAGTGTGTGGAAATCCCAACTGGCTCAAATTATCAAGCAGTGATCCTTTGCAAGAGCCAGAGACATGAAAATTTTTCACCTTCTGTGATAGCCTTGATATTGAAGGTTAATATTCAATATGTTATATGGATACCTCTGATAAGAAGCCAGAGTTTCTACTTCTTCTTGACATTACTCAGTTGACTGCATTGGCATTTTTGTATTATATGATAAATGTAAATACTCCATGATTATAATAGGTTAGATATGAATGTCAATAAAGCTCAGTTCTGAGCATATAGATTAGTTGTTTCTTTCTACTTTGAAGAAAAATCAAAGATTCAAAAATACAAAAACAAAGAAAAGAAAGAAAAGAGGGTAGATTGTGAAAAACAAGAAAGGTATAGCCCCATACCAAAAAAGAGAAACAAATTCTAAAAGTGTGCAAGTTTAAATGCCACTCCTACAAAACACACTTCTAGTTAGTCAAACGGCCTAATCTTGACTAATTGGTTTTAAATTTTTTGCTGATAGGATAGTGAATTCGATTTGCCAAACTATTTAATCTTGGCTTATCAGTAGATAGATTAGGATAGAAATTAAAGGTTCAAACATGTTCAAAATCTGAACCTAAGTTTCCAAAGAGAGATGACTCAAATATGTTTTATTTTCTGAGTCAAAAAAGAAGTAAATTTGGCTCTAATTAGCTCAAAATCGGAACCAGAGAACAAGAAGGAACAACTCAAACAAAGGTCAAAACAGAGCTGTGAAAAGAGAAGGCCATGATGAGAAACATTCAGATCTCAAGCCTTCCATTTTGATTTAATTTTCTTCAAAATAAATGTCTATGTGCAGCCTGTTTTTATGCCATAGACCAGCATCAAGTTAGACTGTTCAATCCTGACTTGAATTCTTTTGAATTTCTGTTGTAGAAATTAGAGAATAAAAATCAGTTGGACAGTTTAATCCCAACAGATAGTAGAATAGGTAGAGAAGCATCTAAACTCAACTGTTTAATCTGAGTTCAGGGAGAAATAAGGAGTATAATTAGATTAGTTTTATGCTTTTAAAATAATAAAATGTTGTGAAAAGAGTTTTCCAATCCAAGTGCACTCTAATGAAGAAAAAATGTTAGATCAGTAGGATTGGGTAGGTAGAAAGTTTGTATTGATGAAGATCCATTTTTTTTATGGTTGTTAATATGTTTTCAGGACACATAATCCACAGAAATAAAGGTAGCCCAATGGATGAGGAAACTGATCAGCCTCCCAGAGAACATAAATGGATCAGGCACAGGTCAGACTCCCAGAGAATGCAGGTCTGAAGTTCTTGATGCCTTCAAGAAGGCACCATCCCCAAGTGGAGCCACTATTAGCCACCTATAAAATTTGTTATAGAAAAAGGTGGCTAAGAATTTTTGAGCCTTCAAGGAACAAATTTCATTACTAAAAATTGTTCGCTCTTGAAGACTCTTGAAGGCCTCATGCCTATCCTCTGTCTGAACTTCACTGTTGTTCCCATTTTACACTTAGCAATCTTGTTGATTCCCAAGAAAGAATACTGCTGCAAGACCCTTTTCCCCCTTTTCCCCATTTCCAAAGCTAACCTCATTTTATATCCCTATATTTCCATGAAAATCCCTCATTTTCATGTTTTTCCCATTCCCCCTTCATCAAAATCCCTTTTATAAGGTTTAAAGACTTCTTATTTGCCTTATCCGAACCCCTCTAACCCTTTGAAAATCATTGAAAAACCATAAAAACACATATTTTGGGCATATATGGGTCCTAGCCCTTTTTCCCATTGACCCTCGGTCATATATTTCTCCACGTGCCCAAATTCCCCACAGCCGGGCGCCTGATCATATTACATATATATCTCGTCCTCCCCCCCTCCCCACCCCCCCGCGAAAATATTAAAACCTTGTGTTATTTCCAAATTTTTGGGTTTTAATTATTTTCTAAGTTTCTCCGCTGGTTCAAACCCAGTCAATCTCTGTTGTCAATCTGATCTGCAAATCAATGGTGCAGAGTCTATCACCCCAGTGGTCCCCACCATCCACTCACCCATTCCAAAAACCGTGCGGTATTCATCGCACCGCCTTTGGGCAAGGGCAATTTTCTCCCGATCGGTAGCGATTCCATACGCTGGCCAATGCATGTCCCGGACGCTATTCATAAAATCATCATCCATCATGCGTTAACGTTCAGACATGGACCCCGCGTGATATTGGCATCCACCGTCCAATCTGGGGCGGGCCATCCAACGGCTATCGCTCACCGAAGATACCCGACAGTTAACCGGGCTACGACGCGGCATTTAACGAATCTCTGCCATCGATCTGATCTACAGATCGACGGCCCACATTTCATCGCCCTGATTCATCGCTCGGTCAAACATTTTTTGCTTTGACTCTCCGTTTCCACTCCCGACCATCGATCTCTGTGTGATCGACGACTCTGATTTAAAATATTCTTCCGCCTTCTCTACAACTTCTCCCGATCAATCTCGACCGTTGGATAATGCCATCCAACGGCCACGCTTCCCCCACACGTTATCCACAGAAATAAACCTATATATGTAGAATTTTTTAATATTTGCTTGTATTTTGCAGGGTTTAAATGGTTTTCTCTCCATTTTTGAAGAAAATTTGAAGGCAGAGGATGAAAATCTTCCTACCTTCGATTCACCAAAGAAAATCATCACAGGGTGTTAAAAACATGTTTCATCAGTGTTTCTTTAGGCATTTATGCCATATCACCCCTGCACAGCCCTGTACATCAGCAAAAACCATGAATCAGGAGCAGTCAGAGAGTATCAGTGACGAAGACCAAAATTTATTAGAGCAGAGGATTAAAGAGATATTTCCGGGGATGACGGCTAAGAGTTTTTATCAAAATTATAATCCCCAATTTAAAACACAATTTAAAGAAAATATGAAGTTTTTTATCGACAGGAAAACCTCCACCGCCACAATTGAGGAAAATTGATCCCTTTAGCTACCACGATGCCACCTGTGCCTCAAAGTATTCAATCAGAGGCCGAATTTATTGATAAAGATCAGATATTCGTCTCAAAATGCACCATAGAGGAAACCCTGCCAAGGAAATTAATGACAAACATCTTCAGAGTTAATTCGACACCACACAGAGCCTCAAAGGTCAAAAAAAGCTTCCACTAGGCTTAAATTTTATGTAAAACATTTAATACAGAGTTCACCCATGTAAGTTTCTTCATTGAGCCCCTCAAAAGCCAAGAAGCCATTAAGTCTGTATTAATTGTAATTAGAGATCTTTTATCATATCTCACCTCCTCATTCTTCTATATATACTTCTGCATAAGATGAGTGAGGGGTTGGTTGCAGAACTTTGAAATAGACTTGAGCTTAAACTTCTGATTGTAAATAGTGTTCATTGGCCCTTGGAGATCTGCTTGTGATAGATTAGTTAGGCTGAATAGTGAAGATGATTGCTGAACTGAAACATTGGACCTAAGTACTATAACTGGTTTGAGATCAATAAAAAATTTGTTTCTTGGGATCCTGGTCTATATCACTGGTGAAGTGCTCCTTTCTTTGTTATTGTTTTCCTTCTATGTATGTCATATTTTTCACTATTCTCTGATAAAGAACAACATTTATAGAGTTAGGACCTGCTGTATATCAGTAACCTTCTCTGACTGAAAAGCTTTATCTCAATGTTTTCCTCCAATTTGTTTGTTTAAGAATGATTTAATATAGTTTAAGGAGTTAGGAATGCTGGAGTTCCCTCGTACTACTGTTTGCTTTAAACATTGTTCTTGAAAGTTATTTTCCTTATTTGCTTATTAAAATTAGACTAGAAAAGTGATGGTTTTCCCTGTTTCTAGCTTCTATTCTCCAAATGCAGATTCTGAAAGTTTCCCTTGGTGTTGACTGAAAGCAGACTAGGTTTAAAAGTACTTTATCTGATCTTAAGTTTACACTCTGTCTTCTCTTATATGTTTTCATACTTTCCAAAGGTAATTATGTGGATTACTGGGTTGTTTGTCAATTAAGATGCTTTAATACAAACTTTCCCAAGAAGTCAATGGTTAGCCCTGCACTTGGTTGGTTTTAAACAGTTACTTAAGAGGTTTTTCTTGTCTGGACTGAATATAAATCCTTTGTGAAATTATTATCAGTTTCCACCTCTCCAACACTTTATTGTTCCCATTCCATCATTATAATCTCAATAATCTTGTGATGTAGATGACTTCCCATTGGATCACTCTTGATGTTGTTGTTCAATTAAAGCCCTGTTATGACTCCATAGCCCAATGGACTAAAAACCAGTGTTATATCTATATTTTTAGCCTAGCTGTTCCATTCACTTGCAACTTCTCACCTTTGAAACTCTTTTCTCTTAGGACTTTCCACCTCAAACAGTAATCATGCTCAACCATCCAAAAAACAAACAAAACCCTTGGCCTTCATAACTAGCCTAACATTATTACCCCAAACTTCAAAGACAAATCCATATTTGCACTTATTTGAGATATCCTTCTCCGGATTCAAGAGGGATAGATCCTAGAATCCCAAAGTTGGTTGAAACGATGTTGTTTCTACAGTTTTAGTCTCACCATTCTGCTAAAATTACAGATTCCTAACACCATAGTACCAATCTTTTGCAACAGCTTGTAAGGACCATAGTACCTTGGTGATAATTTATTATCCTTCTTAGCTTGCTTGAGGGAAATTTGTTTATATGGTTGTGTCCGTAAAAATACCCAATCTCCTACATCAAAACTTCTCTCGCTGCGATGTTTTTCTGCCTGTTGTTTCATTCGATTTTGTGCCAAATTCAAGTTATCCTTTAAGAGTTGGAGAACTTCTTGCTGATGCTCAATGTGATCTTCCACTGCTTAAACCTTCAAATTTTCCCTTAAATACGATGTGATGGATGGTGGATGATATCCATAAAGTGCCATAAATAAGGTCATTTTTGCTGCACTATGGAAGGAAGTGTTATACCACCATTCAGCAAGAGGTAACCACTTGACCCATTTTGTTTGTTTATTAGATACAAAACAACGAAGATATCCTTCCAAACATTTATTTACTATCTTATTTTGACCATCAGATTGAGGATGATAAGATGAGCTATGAGCTAATTGAGTACCCAAACAAGAAAATAACTCCGTCCAAAAATTTCCAGTAAAAATGGGATCTCTGTCACTCACAATAACCCTTGGGTTTCCATGTAGCTTTTGAATTGTGTACATAAATGTAGTAGCAACTGTACTTTCTTTAAATGGATGAGATAATGCACAAAAGTGTGCATACTTGGTAAGTCTATCAACTACCACCATGATGACACTCTTTCCTTCAGACTTAGGTAAACCTGTGATAAAATCCATTAAAATCTCCTCCCAACATTGACTTGGAATGGATAAAGGTTGTAGAAGTCGGGTATTAATTGTCTCAACTTGATTCTGCTGGAAAACCAAACATTCCACCACAAGTAGTGATTTTTCACTTATCCTTTCCCACATTTTCTCCATGGATCTTACCAGGTTGTCTATTCTAGGATATGAGGAAGAAACTGAAGAGGCGACCTAATCTTGGTGACTTTCTTTTCTGATCTCAACTTGGCCCTCTTTTAAGCTAGGTTGGCTTTCGCACTAATAGCTACTTTTTTGCATTTCTTCTAAAGTTGTAGGGTCCTTATCTCTTAGTTGGTATGTCATATCTGGTTTGAAACCTTCAGGAAATTTAGCTAATGCTGAGCCAAGTGGACGTTTGAATTGAGGCGGGAGGGCATTATAAAAACTGTTGAGCCTAGTGCAATAGTCCCGAACACTTTCCCCAGTATCCCTTTTAATATTTTTATATTCAGAAAGGATTTGGATGGGTTTTTTCCTGATTTCCAACCTGTTTATGAAAGTTTGGTAGAGTGATGGGAGATCATGTATACTGTTAAGATCTAAGCCTTTAAACCATTTCTTGGGTTCTCTGCCTAGGATTTGGGTGAACATTCTCATCTTAACGGTTTCATCTTCTAGTTCCATATAGTCAAAAGCATCACTAATTCTATCCACATGCTATTGAGAAGTAGTAGCCTCAGTTCTAGTGAAGTGTGGGATTCGGGATTGATAATCATTATGCAAAGGTACCAAAGGCATCGGTAATACTAAAGGCACATACCAAGTGGCCATGATGGGAGCGGATGGTAGATTTACAGTATGAGGACTTGTAGGATGAGATGACGTGATTTGCACAGTGGTGTTCCGAATGGGTGTGGCGGAGGTACTTGGACTTGTGGACTGATTCTAAGTAGATTTGGGGTGATAAGAGCCAAAATGGTGGAGAAGCTGAAAATCAGGAGGTGTAGTAGGTGAGGCTTCTCTGCTAGGACTGTGTTGCAAATCTAAGGGCTCGAGATCGTCAAGGTTGATTTTAAATGAAGGAGGTTTTTATCATGTTCCCAACCCTCTGCTTTTAAATGAAGGAGTTTTTTATCATGTTCCCAACCATCTGATCTTGATTGGAGGAGGTTCTCAATGTGATTTTAACCATCTACTTTTAATGAAGGAGGTTAGCACTGTAGATATGTCATTTCATCTGTGTCAAAATGTATCACCTTTCTGCAAATCATATGTCTCTGCTTGGTATCATGTCAAATAGGCAACAATTTGCTTTATGAGATATGTTCTGAGATATATACTCTTTGTAAAAGATCCTTGTGAACCTTTAGAACAGAAACCATATGACTTGTATATGTAGAGTAGTTGCTTGCTTAGACCTAGTTGACTAACCTCCCTTGACTGAGTTTGCAGAGGCATGTTGAAATTTCTTTTTGGAGGAGATGCTAAAAACATTGTTGATCAGCATAACATCAGCCCTTTGCATTCATATGACTTGGAGGTTTCTCCCTATTTTTTAGGCAACTTTGGCTTGCAAACCATACCTATTAGTAGCCCTTCACTTACTATATTTCATTTTTTTTACTGATGGAGAACTAACTCAGCATGAAGGAAACTTTTGACATTGTCATTTTGCTTTCTTGCACATTGATCATCATTATAATTACACCCCTACAGAGATGTAACAAAATATGACTTTGAACCTTGGAGAGCTCTTTTGATGTTTCAAGGAGACTGCGCCTAAGCGAAGCATACTTCATCTGATAGTGAACAACCTTATCTTTTCCTGATCTGAATCTTTGTGAATTTCTTCTGACATGAGACACAGTAACCTCTTAGTGGTGTGGGACCTATGGATGGAACAATATTGGTTTTACAGAATACAAACTAATTCAGGGCTGACTGGTACTGATCAGAGGCTTTTGGCTCAGGATATTTTTGCTAAGGAAAAGACTCCCTAAACACCAATATCTAACTTAGGGGAAATTTTGACATATTCTGGGTGTTTTCTTCGGTACAATTAGATTTTAAAATGACAGATGACCAGAGATAGGGTTGCAGACACTTTTTCAACAGTTGGATAATGAATGGCTTGAGGAATAAGGGTGAATGACAACAGATAATTTTCAGCTATGACAACTATGGACATGGTTATTTTGCTGAAACCAGATAGGACTTGACAAATGAGTTTTTTCTCATCATAGGATGACCAGAAGGGGTAGGAGGAAAAAAATTATTTTGGGGTGTTTTCTAGATGACAGATTAGACAGTTTGGAGATCAGTTTCTAGAAAACTCAACTTAGGAAACTAGTCATCAACAACAGGTGAAAAATATTGATGACTAACATAAGGGAAAAAGGCAAGCTTATATAGATAGTGCAAGGGGAGTTGGGATCCCTACAATTATGGGATTTTCCCTATCTATAAGGAATCTTCCATGATAAGTGGAAAACCACCTCCCATACATGGAGATCTGGAGCCAAACCTCCCAACACATTTTAGTGACTCATTCAGGAGTTTGTTTGAATCAAACTTCTGCCATTTATTTTTAAAAAACACTCCTTATTAATCTTGGTGTGAGTGAGACACTGGGACAGAGTGCCAGTTAGCACCCTCTATGGTGGATTCTCCCCATTGGCGTGAGTGCTGAACTAGCTGGTCAAGCCAAGGCCAAAAGATCAGTTTTTATGGTTTTGCGGAGGAAAATTTCTTCAAGGGAATGATTTTCCTTGTTAAGGGGGATGCCATGAAAGTGGTTTCAGGTCATGTCACTACTCACAGGTCACGAGAAAGGCCCTCCAATGTGCGGGATGGGGAATTGCAGGGATGGTGACAAAATGTTGTGTAACACTTCCCATAACCATAACCTTAACCTTAAACTTAACCTAACTTAACCTTAACCATGACCTTGACCTTAACCTTAACCTTACCCTTAACCTTCACCTTAACCTAAACTTAGATGTAACCTTAAAATAAACCTTAACCTTAATCTTCCACTAACCTTAACCCTAACCTTAACCCTGACTTTACCCTTAACGTAACCTTAGCCTTGACCTTGACCTTACCCTTAACATTAAACTTAACCTTAACCTTAACCTAACTTAACCCGTAACCTTAATCTTAACTTTAACCTTACCCTTAACCTTAAACTTAACCTTGACCTTAACTATAACCTAAACCTAACCTTAACCAAACCTTAACCTTAACCTTACCCTTAACATATCTTTAACCTTTAATTTACCCTTAACCTTAACCTTCCCCTTAATTTTACCCTTAGCCTAATATTAACCTTACCTTAACCTTAACCCAACCTTACCCTTACCCTTACCATTAACCTTAACCTAACCTTAACCTTAACCTTATCCTTATCTTAACCTTAACCTTAACCTTAACCTCAACCTTATGCTTATCCTTATCTTAGCCTTAACCTAAACCAAAACTTAACCTTAACTTTAACTTTACCCTTAAGGTTAAGGTTAAGGTTAAGGTTAAGATAAGGTTAAGGTTAGGTTAAGGTTATGGGTTTAGTCAAGTTAAGGATAAGGTTAAGGTTAAGGTTAAGGGTTTGGGAAGGTTAAGGTTAAGGTTAAGGATAGGATAAGGTTAACGTGAAGGTTAAGGTTAGGGTTAGGTTAAGGTTAATATAAGGTTAAGGTTAAGGGTGAGGTTAAGGTTGCGGTTAAGGGTTTGGTCAAGGTTAGGGTTAGGTTAAGGTTAAGGTTAAGGGTAAAGATAAGGTTATGGTTAAGATTAAGGCTAAGGTTAGGTTATGGTTAAGGTCAAGGTTAATGTTAAGTGTAAGGTTATAGTTAGGTTAAGGTTAAGGTTAAGGTTAGGTTAAGGATAAGATAAGGTTAAGGTTAAGGGTAAGGTTAAGGTTAAGGTTAGGGTTAAGGTTATGTGTAAAGTTAAGGTTAAGGTTAAGGTTTGGTGAAGGTTAGGATTAGGTTATAGTTAAGGTTAAGGTTAAGGGCTTGGTCAAGGTTAGGGTTATAGGCTTAACCATAACCTTCACCTTAACATTAACCATAGTCTTAATATTAACCTTAAAAAAACCTTAACCTTAACTATAACCTAACCCTAACCTTGACCAAACCTTAACCTTAACCTTAACCTTAACTTTACCCATAACCTTAACGCTAACCTTAATCTTAACCTTACCCTTGACCTTAACCTTGAGCTTGAACTTAACCTTGACCTTAACCTTAACCTTAACGTTAACCTTATCTTACCCTTAACCTTAAATTTAACCTTCCCAAACCCTTAACCTTAACCTTATCCTTAACCTGACTAAACCCATAACCTTAACCTTAACCTAACCTTAACCTTAAATTTAACCTTAACTTTAACCTTAACCTTAACCTTACCCTTACCTTAACCTTAAGGGTAAAGTTAAAGTTAAGGTTAAGGCTTGGGTTTAGTCAGGTTAAGGTTAAGGTTAAGAGTTTGGTTAAGTTTAGGGTTAGGGTTAGGTTATAATTAAGGTTAAGGTTAGGTTAAGGGTAAATTCAAGGTTAAGGTTAAGGTTAAGGTTAGGTTAGGCTAAGGTAAGGTTAAGGTTAAGGTTATGCTTATGGTTATGGGAATTTTATGTAAAGGTTAAGTTTATGGGAAGGTTAAGGTTAAAGTTAGGTTAAGGTAAAGTTAAGGTCAAGGTTAAGGTTAAGGTTAAGGGTAAAGTTAAGTACTTTAACCTTAACCTTAACCTGAATAAACCCATAACCTTAAACTTAACCTAACATTAACCTTGACCTTATCTATAACCTAACCCTAACCTAAATCCTAACCTTAACCCTAACCTTACCCATAACTTTAACCTTAAGGTTAGGGTTAAGGTAAGAGTTAAAGTTAAGGTTAAGGCTAAGCTTAGGCTAAGTTTAAGATAAGGATAAGGTTAAGGTTAAGGTTAGGTGAAGGTTAAGGTTACGGGTAAGGGTTGGGTCAAGGTTAAGGTTAGATTATGGTTTAAGACTAGGTTAAGGTTATGGGAAGGTTAAGGTTAAGGTTAAGGTTAAGGTTAAGGTTTGGTCAAGGTTAGGGTTAGGTTATGAGTAAGGTTAAGGTTAGGTTAATGTTACAGTTAGGTTAAGATTAAGATTAGGTTAAAGTTAAGGTTAAGGTTAATGTTAAGGGTTTGATCAAGGTTAGGGTTAAGTTAAGGTTAATGTTAAGTGTTTGGTCAAGGTTAGGGTTATGTTATAGTTAAGGTCAAGGTTAAGGTTAAGGGTAAGGTTATAGTTAGGTTAAGGTTAAGGTTAAGGTTATATTAAGGTTAAGATAAGGTTAAGGTTAAGGGTTTGGTCAAGGTTAGGGTTTGGTTATAGTTAAGGTTAAGGTTAAGGTTAGGTTAAGTTAAGGTTAAGGTCAAGGTTAAGGGTAAGGTTAAGAGTAGGTTAAGGGTAAAATTAAGGTTAAGATTAGGTTAAGGGTAATTTTAAGGTTAAGGTTAGGGTTAATGTTAGGGGAAGGTTAAGGTTAAGGGTTTTCTCAAGGTTAGGGTTAGGTTATAGTTAAGGGTAAGGTTAAGGTTACAGGTTTAGTCAGGTTAAGGTTAATGTTAAGGTTAATATCAAGGGTAATGTTACATTAAGGGTAAATTCAAGGTTGAGGTTAAGTTTAAGGTTAAGGTTAAGGTTATGGTTAAGGTTAAGGTTAAGGTTAAGGGTAAAGGTTAAGGTTAAGTAAAGGTTAAGGTTAAGGTTAATGGTTATGTTAAGGTAAATTTAAAGGTTAGGTTAAGGTCAAGCTCAAGGTAAGATTAAGGTCAAGGTTAATGTGAATGTTAAAGTTAAGGGTAAGGTTTATTAAGGTTAAGGTTAAGGTCAAGGTCAAGGTTAACCTTAAATTTATCCTTAACCTTACCTTGACCTTAACATTAACTTTAACCTTACTAAACACGTACCCTTAACCTTATCTTAACCTTATCTTAACCATAACCTTAACCTTGACCTTAACTATAACCTAACCCTAACCTTGACCAAACCCTTAACCTTATTCTTAACCTTCCCAAACCCTTAACCTTAACATTAACCTTAAACTAACCTTAACCCTAACCTTAACCTTACCCTTAACTTTCAATTTAACCTAACCTTAACTGTAACCTTAACCTAATCGTTAACCTTAAACTTACCTAACCTTAACCCTAACCTTAACCTTAACTTTACCCTTAACCTAACCTTAATGTTAACTTTAACCTTAGCTTAACCTAACCATAACCTTAACCTTATCCTAACCTAAATTAACCTTAACCTTGACCTTTAACCTTAACCATAACCTTATCTTTACCTTTAACCTTAACCTTACCCTAACCATAACCTTAAATTTACCCTTAACCTAATATTAACCTTAACCTAACCTTAATCTTGACCTTAACTATGACCTAACCCTAACCTTAACATTAACTATAACCTAACCCTAACCTTGACCATACCCTTAACCTTAACCTTAACCTTAACCTTACCCCCTTAACCTAACCCTAACCTTGACCAAACCCTTAACCATAACCTTAACCGTAAACTAACCTTAACCTTAAGTTTAACTGTACCCTAACCTTAACTACAACCATAACCTTAACCTTAACTATAACCTAACCTTAACCTTGACTTTAACTATAACCTAACCCTAACCTTACCAAACCCTTAACCTTAACCTTAACCTTACCCGCTTAACCTAACCCTAAACTTCACCAAACCCTTAACCTTAACCTTAACCTTAACTATAAACTAACCCTAACCTTGATGAAACCCTTAACCTTAACCTTGACCAAATCCCTAACCTTAAGCTTAACCTGACTAAACTCGTAACCTTAACCTTAACCTTAACTATAACCTTACCCTAACCTTTACCAAATCGTTAACCTTAACCTAACCTTAACCTTGACCTTAACTATAACCTAACCCTAACCTTGACCAAATCCTTAACCTTGACTTTAACCTTAACCTTAACTATAACCTAACCCTAACCTTGACAATAACCTTAACCTAACCTTAACATTGATGTTAAGTCAAGGTTAATTTTAAGGGTTTGGTAATGCTTAGGGTTAGGTTATAGTTAAGGTCAAGGTTAAGGTTAAGAGTAAGGTTATAGTTAGGTTAAGGTTAAGGTTAAGGTTAGGTTAAGGTTAAGGTTAAGGTTAGGGTTACGACTCTTAACCTTAACCTTTACTATAACCTAACCTTAACCTTAACATGAACCTGAACCTTTACCCTAACCTTAACCTTAACCTTGACTTGAACCTTAACCTTATCTTAATCTTAACCTTCACTATAACCTAACCTTAATCTTGAACGTAACTATAACCCTACCCTAACCTTGAACAAACCCTTAACATTAACCTTAACCTTAACCTTACCCTAACCTTAACCTTATCTTACTCTTAACCTAACCTTAACCTTGACCTTAAATTTACCCTGAACTTAACCTTAAGCTTAACCTTAAGCTTAAGCTTAACCTAACCTTAACCTTAAACTAACTTAACCTTAACATTGACCTTAACCTTAACTTTAACTATAACCTAACCCTAACCTTGACCAAACCCTAAGGTTAGGTTAAGGGTAAGATAAGGTTAAGGTTAATGTTAAGGTTAAGGTTAGGTTAAGGGTAAAGTCAAGGTTAAGGTTAAGGTAAGGTTAAGCTTGAGGTTAAGGTTAGGGGAAGGTTAAGGTTATGTTAAGGGGGTAAGGTTAAGGTTAAGGTTAAGGTTAAGGGTTTGGTCAAGGTTAGGGTTAGGTTATAGTTAAGGTCAAGGTTAAGGATAGGTTATAGTGAAGGCTAAGGTTAAGATAAAGTTAAGGTTAAGTTAGGTTAAGTTAAGGTTAAGTGTAAGGGTTTGGTCAATTTTAGGGTTAGGTTATAGTTAAGGTCAACGTTAAGGTTAGATTAAGGGTAAAGTTAAGGTTAATGGTAAAGTTAAGGTTAAGGTTAGGTTAATTTTAAGCTTAGGTAAGGGTAAGGTTAAGGTTAAGGTTAAGGTTAAGGGTAAAGTTAAGGTTAAGGTTATGGGAAGGTTAAGGTTAAGGTTAGGGTTAGGTTATAGTCAAGGTCAAGCTTAAGGTTAGGTTAAGGGTAAAGTCAAGGTTAAGGTGAGGTTAAGGTTAATATTAGGTTAAGGGTAAAGTTAAGGTGAAGGTTAAGGGTCTGGTCAAGGCTAGGGTTAAGTGTTATGGGTTTAGTCAGGTTAAGGGTTTGGTCAAGGTTAAGGTTAGGTTATAGTTAAAGTAAAGGTTAAGGTTAGGTTATAGTGAAGGTTAAGGTTAAGATAAGGCTAAGTTTAAGGTTAAGGTTAGGGTTAGGTTATAGTTAAGGTTAAGGTTAGGTTAACAGTAAAGTTAAGGTTAAGGTTAGGTTAAGATTAAGGTTAAGGTTGTGGGTTTAGTCAGGTTAAGGTTAAGGAGAAGGTTAGGTTAAGGGTAAAGTTAAGGTTAAGGTGAAGGTTAGGTCATAGTTAAGGTTAAGGTTAAGGTTAAAGTTACAGGTCTTATCCTTAACCTTCACTATAACCTTAACCTAACCTTAACCCTAACCTTAACCTTAACTATAAACTAACCCTAAACTTTACCAAACCCTTAACCTTAACCTTAACCTGACTAAACCCATAAATTTAACCTTAACCTTACCCTTAACCTTCACCTTAACCTTACCTTTACCCTTAACCTAACCTTAACCTTAACCTAAACCTTAACGTTACCCCCTTAACTTTAGCCTTAACCTTAACCTAACTAAACCTGTAACCTTAACCTTACCCTTACCTGACCTTAACCTTAACCTAACCTTAAGGTAAGGTTAAGATTAGGTTAAGGATAAGGTTAAGGTTAGGTAAAGGGTAAAGTCAAAGTTAAGGTTATGGTTAAGGTTAGAGGTTTAGTCAAGTTAAGGTTATGGTTAAGGGTAGGGTCAAGGTTAGGATTAGGTTAAGGTTAAGGTTAAGGTTAGGTTAAGGGTAAATTTAAGGTTAAGGTTAGGCTAAAGTTAAGCTAAAGGTTAAGGGTAATGTTAGGAGAAGGTTAGGGGAAGGTTAAGGTTAAGGTAAGGTTAAGGTAAAGTTAAGGTTAAGGTTAGGTTAGGTTAAGGTAAGGTTAAGGTTAATGTCACAGGAATTTTGTCACCGTCCCTACAATTCCCTGTCCTGCACATTGGATGGCCTTTCCCATGACCTGTGAGCAATGCCATGACCTGAAACCACTTTCATGGCATCCCCCTTGACAAGGAAAATCATTCCCTTGAAGAAATGTTCCTCTGAAAAACCCTAAAAATTGATCTTTTAGCCTTGGCGCAACCAGCCAGTTCAACCCTCACACCAATGTGGAAAATCCACCATAGAGGGCACACCAACTGGCGCTCTGTCCTAGTGTCTCACTCGTGCCAAGCTTAATAAGTAGTGTTTTTAAAAATAAATGGTGGAGGTTTGATTCCAACATACTCCTGAACAAGTCTCTAAAATGAGTTCGGAGGTTTGGCTCTGGATCTCCATGTATGGGAGGTGGTTTTCCACCTGTCATAGAAGGTTCCTTAGAGATAGGGAAAATCCCATAATTGTAGGGATCTCAAATCCCCTTCCACCATCTATGTAACCTTTCCTTTTTCCCTTAGCAAGCTAAAGAAATAAGATTTGAACTTGTAGCAAGGAGACTATCGCCAGACAGCCTTTGAGAGCTAAGCCGAAGAGAGAGAGCTTTGTCCTGTTTTCGATAGGCTTCGTTGAGACGTGCTCCGCTGTTAGCCCTGCCGAAGGAAGATCCAACGTCAGAGCTTTGGGTTGTATCTTTCCTTTATTATTTTAATGATAAGCGAATTTGATTATTGTTTCATTCATGTGTCTATTTCTTTGATGCAATGAATTAAATCCTCTTTGATTGATGTATGGTTACAAGAAATAGATTTTACGTTGTGTATCGTTGTATTCTTCGCATGTGTGCAAGTTTTTGGACGTGTCGGGTTGAATAATCGTGATTTGCCAAAAGTGAAGGACGAGAAGCAACATCCTTTCTTCAAAGACCACTGCGTAGGACCTGAGGTAGGCAATTCGTTATATTTTTGTCATTTTTTAACTAGATACCTACGTCACTGTGTGACCTGATTGTTACTAGACCTGATCTGGGCTAGTAGGGATCGCCTTTGTCCACAGAGGGGATTTACCACTCCAACAAACTGGCAACTCCACTGGGGATTTAGTTGGAGTTAGTATTGTCTCTTTTGGTTGTTTTTGGCTTTTTCTTGATTGATTTTCTCTTCTAGTTTTCCTCCTTTCAGTGTAAAACCCATGTTCAACCCCCATAAGACCTGATCTACTCTTTGTTTTCTCTTTTTAATTTCTTTCCTTAGTAAAATTGATTCGCGTAGTTTATAGCCTGACAGTCACGCCAACTAGCACTTGTTGCTAGTTAGGCCCTTGCGCTAATGTTGTTTTGGCGCAAGATATAGCCAAACAGTCTCGTCAATCCTGTGCGGTGTTAGGGTTTGCTTGATTTTGAGCCCTCTGAGTCTGATTTTTGGTTCTGGTGTCATCTTTCCGACTATCTGAGTGCCTTGAAGTCTTTTTTGATCGTGTTTCACCCTTATACTTTGGTTGTTTTCCCTCTACCATCAGTTTTGCATTATAACCCTATGGTTTCTAGGTGCTATAGTGTGCTGAGCTTCCCGTGGGAGTTTTGGTTCTCGCTTTTTCAGTCAACTTCCTTTTCACTTCTTTGCATTCGTTTTGTTGGATTTCATTGTATCATTGTGTTAGTTGAGTGATTTTTCTCTTTTTCATTCAAGTTTCACTTTGTCTCATTTCGAGCCTAGATTACATGGTTTGTATGAGTCTTTTGGGATTCCTCTTCGATTTGAGGGATTTCTCCATCAATTTGAGTTCTGATTGTGCATCTTTGATTTGAGTGAAATTATTTGTTTCGATTATTTCACTATCATTTCTTGAATTGGTTTTCTCATTAGTTTTTAGTTTTGTTGGATTCCATTGTATCATTGTGTTAGTTGAGTGATTGTTCTCTTTTTCATTCAAGTTTCACTTTGTCTTATTTCGAGCCTAGATTACATGGTTTGTATGAGTCTTTTGGGATTCCTCTTCGATTTGAGGGATTTCTCCATCAATTTGAGTTCTGATTGTGCATATTTGATTTGAGTGAAATTATTTGTTTCGATTCTTTCACTATCATTTCTTGAATTGGTTTTCTCATTAGGTTTTCATTTTTTTGGTGCATTTTCTCTAAAACATTGAAAAATACAAAAACAAATCTCTTTGATTTTTTATTAATTAGTGAAAATTGAAAGCTTTTCCACATTATTAGTGTTATACAACTCTAGGAGAAAAGTTTTTAGTTTCATTAGAGACAGTAGTGGATGTTTTGTGACCATTTTGTTATTGTTTGAAAATCTCTCAACCTTCCCATAGTTAGCTCTTCATCGAACAAAGTGATATATTGTGGCATGTAGTGTGCATTTAAAGGATTTTTGAGATACAAAATTCGATAGGGCCTGAAATTGAAACATAATTTGAAGATAAACTCTAAAATTTATTCAATTTACCTTAAGGCAACATTGAAAAATTAACAAAATATTTAGAGTTCTAGGCTAGTGACGTGTTGGACGTCATTAAACCTAGTAGCTGTCGTTTTCCTCTTGGCTTTAGACAGCACTAGTACGGACTTGTGCTCCCCGTACCGTCGTGTATATAAAGGGAGAACCCACTAGGTTGCTATCCTTTATCCGTAGGAAGTCGAGTCTCTCACCTTATACCCGTGATACACTGAACACAGCATTCTAGGAGATTACCTTCACGTATGTCAAGTCCTTGGTTGATTTCTCTTTCATTTTTTAACGAAGGTGTATATGGAAGTTCACGGATATTTGGAACACCCATCTGCCTAGATTACCAGAGCAGTCATTTCGATCTTTTCTGACTCATTAAATTTGAAAATATCATCAAGTGCTTGTCCTTTCACGCTTGTTTCCAAATTGAAAGAGATAGAGTCATATTTTACTCATTTCTAGACTCTTAAAACATGAAACAGTAAAAATTTCCAGTTTCAATGAGGTAAAATTAATCACCTACTATCACACGCCCATTCAGAGATTGTTTGTTGGCCGATTGATTATTTTCCTTGGTTTTTGTTCGTGTGTCTTTATTTTGATCTCTTCCTCTTTTTTTTACTGTCATTGTGGCAGAACCATCAGTTTTGTCTACTAGTAGTCCTTACACAGACGATTCATCAGAGGTCTCTCAGTCCTCTGTTGAACCTCAGCATCCTATTGTATTCGAGTTTCCTGACGGGGGACCGGTTATATTTGAGCTTCCCTTTGGTGGAATAGTTGAATTCAATTGGCCCTTATCCAACGCTTGGTTTGGATTTGGAGTAGGGGAATACTTCCCTCCTCTTACATCGGGATCACCTTTCTTGGCTACCATTATACCTCCTAGTCCTTGACATCTTTTAGAAGATCTAGCGGCAAGGTCAGATATGGAATCATCCAGTCCTTCTCCTAGGGATGAAATTCCTACATATGGTGCATATTACCAGCTTTTTCCAGAAAAAATCACAGAGTCTTATGTTATGTCTTCACCTGGTCCTTCTCTTCCAGCGAGATGTAGGTCCTTAAGTCAGGTCATGGCCGCTATGGCCTCTATGGGAATATCGACTCCATCTACGAGGCTGGTTATTGCTTCATTAGGGATGTCGCCATCGACACATATCATGTCATCTCCTCATGTCACATCGGTACCTGTTAGGCCTACTGCCTATGTAGTTGCATCTACGCCCGCTGTCACTACTCAGTCCACCAGGACCTTGTCACTTCCTCAAGATATTTACATAGCTTCTTCTATTCCAGACAATATTTATCCTGAGGATTATCGGTTGTCTTTACAGCCATAAAACTCTGAGGTTTGTCAGTCCTCCCAAGATCCCAACCTTCCTTACTTTTCCCATTATGGACCGGATGGTACCCCGATTTATGTATTTCCATATCAATATGATGAGCAGGGTAACCCTCTTCATTTTCCTGCTCCTGAGGCTTATCAGTATGTTCAAGGTTTTTTGTCTGCCTAGGCTGGGCAACCCTCTAACCCTCAAGGACAAACCTTCCAGGGGCAACCTTCAGACTAGCTTGGTTATCTGTACGACCCGCAAGGACAACCTTCAGGCCAGTAGGGGTTGTTCTACGATCCGCAAGGGTAGTCCTACAATCCTCAAGGTCAACCTCTACAGCCTCACTCTGTGGTCCAACCAGGGCAACCTCAAGGACCCACAGGCCAACTAGGGTATCAACCTAGACCGTTGTACGATCCTAGGGGGAAAAATCCATCCTTCTCAACCTATGGTGCAACCTCAACAACCTCAGTTTCCCATTGGTCTGAATGTTGCATAGCCAGGGCCATCTTATGGTCTTGTCACAGGTCAAATTGGTTATTAGGAACAACCTTGCCCTCTCTTACCATTAGGCCAACCGGCTCAGCCAGGGCAGCCTGGTGTCTTTCATCAACCAGGCCAACTTGTTCAACCAGGAAAACCTATTCAGCCAGGTCAACCTGTTCAACCAAGACAACCTGTTCAGCTAGGTCAACCAGTTCAACCAGGGTAGCCTACACATTCAGTTAACCCTGCTCAACAACCGATCTAGTATATGCCATAACCGAATCCGCCTGTGCACCCAACTTACCAGGCTCAGCAGGGTCCCACTTACCAGCAACCCGCTCGACCCCAAGGTGGCTATTACCTTCAAGGTCAGTCTCAACCGATTTACAACCCGCCCCAAGGTTCTGGTTATTACCTTCAACAACCAGGCTATACTTATACTCAACGGTCAAATCCATACACTGCTCAAACGGGGCCCACGTATAATGAGGGTTAGTACCCTGGTTATCAACAACCATATCAACCCAATTATACGGCTTATACCCCCTATGGTAAAAATCCTCTGGGACAGAACCAATGGGGGAAAATTTACTTTCAACCAAGGTGGTGTACAGGTACAAGTCCTTATTGGGGACCTGGCATGCCTTTTAATCCTTAGTTTCCTTTCCTTTCCATGTTGGAATTGCTAGATGTATCTAAATTGACCAATGATCCGATTCTTCATAATACATATTGGCCTCCAGTTCCGACCAAGGTGCCTAGTGACTATCCTAAATTTGAGGGTAAAGCTAGAGAAGACCCCCAAGCACATGTCATGACCTACCATCTGTGGTGTTCTTCGAACTCTTGGGTGGATGAATTGATTTGTATACGCCTTTTCCAGCGCACTATTACCGGCGCTGCTGCTAAGTGGTGTATAGAACTACCCCGCGGTATTTTTCAAGACTAATACTTTGGCTATGGCTTTCCTGACACATTTCTAGTTACTGGTTCATTATGAAGTTGGGATGCATCTCTTGAAATCTCTAAAGCAGGATAAACCCACTCATATGTCAGATCATATTCATGAGTGGCGACGTCATTTTCGTTTGATCAAGTTTGATATTCTTGATCAGCTTCTAACCCACTCATTCACTACCTCCTTTTTTAACAAGATCGCTCAAGATATTTCTATGGGGGCATCTGTAACCAAGAAAAAATCCGTTTCTCATGCCCAGTACCTCGATTTGGTGTACTCTCAGTCCGTCACGTTATATGACATCTTGACTGATGCCCCACGGCCAGGGACCTCTAAAGCACCACCTACCCCATCGGTTGATGGTGTTATTGGTTCTGTTTCTAAAACTTATCGTAAGTCTTATAATGGGAAGAAAAAGTCAAATTCTTCCAATAATTATGCTCTTCATGCAACCTCAGATTCTGGTAAGACCGCAGAGGTCAATGCCGTTCAGGCCAATCCTGCGGAGAATACCTCCAAAGGGGAGAAGAAGGGAAAAGGAAAATCCAAATTCGATGCCTTGAAACCATAATCCACCAAACCATGTGCTAATGATGGTTTTCAATGAAAGCCAAAGTACCCTTGCCTGATCTGTGATGGAAAGCGCTACACCAAAGATTGTCCCTGATGATCCGAGGTTAGTCAAATTCTTAAAGGCTCTAAGGGAACTCCAACAGTTATTAAGGAACCTTTTCCATCTCAGCAGACCCAGATGGTTGAGAAGTCTTCACCATCGACACCATTTGGGTCCCAATTTTTCATGATGAATGGTATTGCACCTGTTTCAATTGCCACTCATTCAAAGGATTATTCTGGATCACGCCAGGCAATTGGGAAGGAAGTCGTTGATGGCCCACCTCCCCCATCTGTCTCTAGTCCTTTATAAATTGAGAAGCTCAGCACTGAACCCATTGTAAGGCCACCTTGCAAAGGCATTATGCGAAAATATTCCTATAATAAAAATGCCCATGCTGCTCAGCATTACAACATTGTTGAGGATTTGGCATAGGCGCCTTCTGCAATGTCTGAGTTGGAAGTGCTTCATCTTCACTATCTAGCCTAACGAATCTAACACAAATAGAGCTTCAAGGGCCAGTGAACACTATTTACAGAGATAAGTCTCAAGCTTAATTATATTTCAAAGTTCTACAACCAACGGTTTCTCATCTTCTATAGAAGTATTTATAGAAGAATGAGGAGGTGAGATCTCAATAAAAGATCTCTCAGGACAATTAATACAGAGTGATGACTTCTTGGCCTTTGAGGGGATCGATGAAGAATTTTACAGGTGTTTCATTGTATTAATTGTTTTACACTTAAGATTAAGCTCGGTGGGAGCTTTTGTTGACTTTTGAGGCTCCGTGTTATGTTGGAGTAACTCTGCTGATATTGTGTCATTAAGTTTATGTGTAGAATTAACTTCTCTGGCTGCGCTGAGGTGAATATCTGGTTTTTCTCAATAACTTTGGCCTCTGTTTGAATGCTTGTGGCTACAGGTGGCACTGTGGTAGCTGAGAGGAATCAATTTGCCTCAGATGTGGTGGTGGAGACCTTTCTGTCTGATAAAACCCTTATGATTTTCTTTTAATTTTGTTTTAATTCTAGGGATTAGGCTTTTAATAATAATTCTTAGCCGTAATCCCCAAATTATCTGTCTTCAATCTTCTGTTCTGCTATGTTCTGTCTTCGACACTGATACTCTTTTCAATTGTGATTTAATAATACTGTGTCTTGTTGATGTGTAGGCCGCGCAGGGCTCTCAAGGCATCAATGCCCATGAAGCATCGACGAAATTGGGAATAGAGCCTTCGTAGTTCTTTCCCTTTAATAACAAAAGGCTAGAGGATTGTCACCCTCGGCTTTCTTTTTCTTTATATTATAATGGGAAAAGCCTTTGAAACCTGCAGAACACAAACAATATTTAAGAAATCCTGCGTTTTTGGGTTTTACTGCTGTAGAGGGCGTGGGGAGGAGCATAGCCATTGGATCTGGGAAGGCGAAGAGAAGATCAAAAGTGGAAAACTAATCAGGGATCGATAATCAGAGGTGGGTCGATGCAATGGTGCGATCGGGGCATCACAATCAGGGGTTTCAAAGGGGAGCAATCGGAAGAGTCTTCGCAGAAGTTTTTGATGTGATAAGCGCCCTGGGTCTTTGACCTTTGGTCTTGGGCATGAGTTATATGAATGAAGTGGAGGGTGCGGAGTTTACATATATGACCTAATCGCATTGGAAATTTTGATGCAAGTCTTTACAATCTTCCCATTGTAGATTCTTCCGATGCGATTGCGCTTCGGGTCTTTTTGATCTAACCATTTTTATATTAAAAACATGACTTTGGTGCATCATATCAAAACTTTGGGTAAGTGGGTTATATGATTTAACAAAGGAATGAGACAATCGGGAATGAATAATTTCAATGATTTAGCACCTGATGGCGGGCCCACGGGTTATATGAAATGATAATATGATCGGTGGGTATGTACATGGGCTTAATCACATCAGAACTTTTAAAACATGGCAAAAAGACTTGCGCACTTAGACTTTGCAATGCGATAAGAACTTCGCGGGTCTAGCACCTGGTTCTAGGGTGTGAGCATGTGGAGGGGAAGTGGTTTAAGACTTAGCCCAGGGGACTTAAGCTTTTATGCAAAAAATGGGTTTTTATAGATTTTCAATGGTTTTTCAAAGGAATTTGAGGTTTTCGGTAAGGTTAAAAAGTGAGTTCTTAACCTTGTAAAAATGATTTTCATGAAGGGAAGAAGAGGAATCATGAAAATAGAGGAGTTTTATGGAGAAAATGGGGAGAAAAATGAAGGTTAGTTTTGAGTGGAGGGAGGGGAAAAATGATGATTTTGTAGCAGCATTTTCACTTATGGAAACAACAGAAATTCTGAGTATAAAAAAGGGAACTACAGTGAAGATTTGGATAGAGGCATGAGGCCTTCAAGAGTCTTCAAGAGCCAACACTTTTTAGCAATAAAATTTGTTCCTTGAAGGCTCAAAAATTTTTGGCCACCTTTTGCTATAACAAATTTTATAGGTGGCTAACAGTGGCTCCACTTGGGGATGGTGCCTTCTTGAAGGCATCAAGAACTTCAGACTTGCATTCTCTGGGAGGCTGACCTGTGCCACATCCATTGTGTTCTCTGGGAGTTTGACCTGTGCCTCATCCATTTTGTTCTCTGGGAGGCTGACCTGTGCCTCATCCATTGGGCTGCCCTTCCTTTGCTGGGATGATCTTGCTCTGAAAACAGATTAGCAACCATAAAAACAAATGGATCTTTCATCAACAAGATTTATACCTACCCAATCATACAAATCTAACATTTTTTCTTCATTTAGAGTGCACTTGGATTGGCAAAATCTTTTTCAACATTTTATTCTTTTTGAAAGCAGGAAATCTAATCTATTTCTACTCCTTATTTCTCCATGGACTCAGATTAAATAGTTGAGCCCATTATGATTCTCTACCTAATCTACTATCTGTTGGGATTAAATTGTTCAACAAACTTTATTCTCTAAATTCTACAACAGAAATTGAAAAGCATTCAAGTCAGGATTGAACAGTCTAACTTGATGCTAATATATGACATGAAAAACAAACTGCACATAGATCTTATTTGCACAAAATTTAAAACAAAATGGAAGGCTTTGAGATCTGAAACTTGAAAGCATTTCCTTCCTCTTTTCTGCAGCTCTGTTTTGACTCTTTCTTTGAGTTGTCTTTCCTTTTCTAATTGGTTCAGATTTTGAGCTGATTAGAACCAAATTTTTACATCTTTTGACTTAGAATTTGAAACGGATTTGAGTCATTCTTTTTCTTGGAAATTTTAGGTTCAGATTTTGAGCAGGTTTGAACATTTAATTTCTATCCTAATCTATCTACTGATAAGCCAAGATTAAACAGTTTGGAAAATCAAATTCACTATCCTATCAGCAATAAATTTAAAAGCTAATTATTCAAGATTAGGCTGTTTGACTAACTAGAAGTGTGTTTTCAGGAGTGGCATTTAAGCTTGCACACTTTCAGAATTTGTTTCTCTTTTTTGGTATGGGGCTATACCTTTCTTGTTTTCACAATATACCCTCTTTTCTTTCTTTCTTTTGTTTTTGTATTTTGATTTTTCTAACTTTGAATGCAATGGTGGATGAAATATTTATAATGGAAAAAATATAAAAGTCTTCAAAACAGATCATGGATCAAGAGAAGTAATGTTTAAGCATCCTTCCATTGACAGGACCTCCAAACATTTCTGCTCCATTAAACTCTTGTAAGAAATAGGCATTGTTACCAGCAGCTGAATGAATAGAGTAAGGGACAAGCCATAAGTTGTCAAATTTTCCATGCTTGCCCTTGTCTTCCCTCCTTGAGTCCCACTGTAAAAATTTGTCCCTAACTTTGAAATTGTTGGCCTTTGTTCTTCTGTCAAATTTTTTTTTGATGTTGATTTGATTCTGTAATTTTTTTTATAAACCTCCTCTCTGGTTTGCTGAAGATGAATGGTCTAATTTATTCTTCTGATCATGTCATTATCTTTAGTTTTCAACTCTTGAATCAACTTCATCACTGGTACACCAAGGCTATTTGGAAAAATTGCATCAATACCATACACAAGCTAAAAAGGTGACATGCCAATAGATTTCTTCAAAGTCAATCTGTCAGCCCAAAGTGCATGAACAAGCTTTGTGTGTCGAGACTTATTGTTATCCTCCAACAATTTTTTGATTGTTTTCACTAAACTCTTGTTTGAGGATTCTACAAGTCCATTACCTTGAGGGTAATAGGTCATGGAATGCCCCAATGTTATCTAATATCTGTGACAGAATTCAACCATCTTCTTTGATCCAAATGTTGCTGCATTATTAGTGATGATCTTGGTAGGACAGCCAAAACTAGAGAGAATGTTAGTCTCCATAAATTTTATGATAATTGAATCATTGGCCTGCCTACAAGGTATGGCTTCTATCCACTTAGTGAAATATTTTGTGGCAGTAAGAATCCATCTATGCTGGGCAGAAGATGGTGGATGGATTTCTCCTATGAAGTCAATTCCCCACTGTTGAAAAGGGGCTTCAACAGTGATTGGATGCAGAGGAAGGGGTAGTATTTTTATTTTGCCTTCAAAAAGTTGACATTTATGACAGGAAATGATCATTTTTTGTATATCAGGAAAAAGAGTAGGCCAATAGAAAGTAGCCCTCAAAATTTTGTTGGTTGTTGTCTTCTAGTATAAATGACCTCCACACTCTTCTTCGTGGAACTCGTGCTTAACCTTCTCTGCATCCAACTCAAGAAAACATTTAAGCAATAGACCACTTGCATTTTTCCAATAAAGACGTTTATCAATAATGCAATAGTTTACAGTTTTTAACTTTAGGAATCTTTCCTTTGTCTTTGTCAAACCAGGAGGTGTATTTAAATTAAGCAAAACATAAATAATATCAGCATACCAAGGAGAATTCATAAAATGATCTTCAACATCAGGAGTTGATAATCCTTCTTCGTCATCCAAAGCATCAATCATATTAATATCAAGAACTTCAAAATTGGATTCAGCCATTAATCTAGCTATACCTTAGCCTTCGATGAGTTTAGTGGGTTTTATCTCTAAATCATATTAAATGATAACAACAATCCACTTACCTTTCTTACCATATGAGTCCTGTGTTAGAAAGTCTTTAACTACTGAATTTGGGACAAAGGCAATGATGTGTGGTTGAAGGATGTATACTCTGAAGTATTTTAGAGCTTTAACCAAAGCAAAAGCTTGCTTCTCGATAATTGTATACTTCAAAAGGGAATCCCTCAATGCCTTTCTAAAGAATGCAATAGGCTGCTCTTGTCCTTGTGGATTTTTATGTAAAAGGACAACATCTATGGTATGTTCTGATGCAAATGAAAAAATATAAAAATCTTTTGAAAAATCAAGACTTATTAGAACCGGTGTTTTGGTTAATGCTTATTTCACCAGCTCAAAGGAATTCTTTGCTTCCAAGGTCCATTTTACCCCTTGATCCTTCTTTAGCATGTTTGTGATATTCCTAAGGAGCTCAGCCAGGTTGGGGATGAACCTTCTCAAAAATTTAATCTTTCCAATGAAAGATTGCAACTATTTGATGTTTCGAGGATGAGAGATTTGCAATATGGCCTCAATCCTCTTTGGATCTCTCTTAATACCCTCTTCTGAAATAATGTGCCTAAGAAGTTTACCTTCTTGGAGCCCAAATAGTGTCTTCTTAGGGTTTAAAGATATTCCAAACTTTCTGCATTTCTTGAAAAAATTTCTTAAGTGTTTTAAGTGCTCTTCATCTGTTTTTTAAAACATAGTGACATCATCAAGGTATATAATGATGAAGTAGCCCAATTATTTTGTAAATTCTATGTCCCTGGCTCTTTGAAAAGTTTCTCCAACATTCATTAGACCAAAGGGCATTTTCACATACATGAAAGTGCCCCATGGTGTAGTAAAGGTTGTCTTTAATTGATCAGCAAGGTGAACTATGATCTGATTGTACCCTGAGTAGTCATCAAGAAAATAAATTCTTCCAGACCCTACCACCCTTTGTAAAATGTGATCCATATTTGGTAAAGGGTATTTGTCTTTTAATGCAGCTTATTTAAGTCTCTAAAGTCTATACAAAGCCTGATATCTCCAGTTTTCTTCCTAATCGACACCAGATTAGACACCCACTCAGAATATCTAATAGGGACAATAATACCAGCTTCATGCATTTTCATGATCTCCTTCTAAACCAAAGGCAACTGAACAGGGTTTATTCTGCGTAGTTTCTGTTTGAATGGTTTTTGGTTTTCTTTGAGAGGGATTTTGTGTTGTATTAATTCATTGTCATAGGACTTAAGATCTTCGTAACTCCACGCAAAAACATCAGAAAATTCTTTAAACAACTCTATGTATTTGAGTTTAATGTGAGCTGATAAAGTTTTAGACAATTTAATCATCATAGTTTTAAGTTCAATACCTATATTGCACTCTTCCACTTCAGTCTCTACAGGTTCCAGTTTTGGTTTCTTCGCCACATCATTAAAATCGAACAACTCCTCTAAAGGGGCCAAACCGCTTGGAAAACTTTCATCTTTAGACTGCAGAGTTTCTACCTCGTCTCTTTCTAACTCTTCATTCAATTTTGCTTTGTTTTTAAGTTTTCTAGACAAAATATTGATATTGACAAGTTCGGGAGACGACTCTTCTTCACTAAGAAAATTTTCGTCACTGCAATCTATATCATAATTTGAGTCCGAACTGTGTAGTTCGAATTCATTTCTGAATTGCATGAAGTCTTCGATTTGTTTGTCATTGTCAAAAACCTGCCAATACTTCTCATTATTAGGCACAGATGGTCTAAATTTTATCTGATTTGTGTAGTATTTGGTGTTATATGGCGTTAAGCATGTTCTAGCTGCAAAGGCTAAATTGTGGGCCACGATATTTCTTTTTCTTGGGACAAAAATTAGTTTGGACTCCTCGAAAGTTTTCAAAAGGTCCATGACATCGTTTCGATAGGCTCTAAGCCTGGGATGATTTGCATTATACTCCCCATTTACTTTCCTAATGACTAACTCTTAATCCCCATACACATTGATTCTTTTTGCTCCTGACCTTTTCAACAGACGTAGGCCTAAGAGAAGGGATTCATATTCCGCTATGTTATTGGAACACTGAAAGTTTAATTTACAGGAAATCCTTTTTGTGTGGTTGTTTTCAGTGTTGGTAATCCAGACACCTGCACCAGCATTGTTCTTAGTGCATGACCCATAAAAATACATACTCCATAGAGGACTATTTTTGGTTTCATCCTGGTCCCTGTCCTCTTCAACTAACGTGCTCAAGGGTTTTTGTGGAATCTCAACACTTAGTTGTATTTGTTTTGATTCCCCAAGATTTTCGTTTATTTGAGGGTTGTTTTCTTGATTGTGAATGTTCAAAAGTAATGGACACCTAACTTGTAGCTCAAAAACTCTGTTTGGCTTGCTACTATCTTTAGATGCAGCAATCTATTTTGACACTTCTGCGTTGTGTTCCTCTTCCTCCCTATCTGCCATTAATCCTGTTAAGGTGACTTGTTCACTAAGTGTTTCATCAGTAAACATAATGAAGGAATCAAGGCTTGTATTTACAGAATAGAGAGGGGTATTTTGTGTTCGGTCTTGACTTGTGACTGTGTATTTCATATGGGACTCCCTGTACAGTTCTCTAGTTTGATTGAAAATAGGGATAGTGGCATAGGTCATGTCCATATGCATAGTCCCTTGTAACTTAGCCCCCCAAGATCTTGATAAAAAAATTCCATATTTTGGGGCCACATCAGCCACAACAATATCCATGGCTAAACACTTGGCTGGAATTTGGGACAAGTTAACACATAGGTCTTTGATTAATCCTAAACATTTCACCCTGCTAGAGTCAAAGGAGTAAAGGTATTTATAAGGTCTGTTGATTTCTAAACCCAGGCTCTCCATTATAGCTTTAGGCATTAAATTATGAGAAGCTCCTAAGTCGTGCATAGCGTTATGCAAAAAAATTTCATGAACGTTTAAGCTCACATAAAAGGGAGGAACAGGTCCCTCTTGATATCTACCTTCAATATTAGGACCAAACATCAGCTCTGGTTGGTCATAATTAAGATTGAATGTCTCATCATTTTCTTCTATTCTTAAAGCCTTCAAAATTTGGGTCCTATATATATGTTGGGAAGCTAAATTAGTCAAGGGAACAGAGATTTTTATCTTTGAAATTTCCTGCTCGAGGCTAAAATGGATTTGACTCTTTAAAGTGCTGGTCTCAGCCTTACTAGCTGCTAGTCTATCAGCAACATCATCTTGTTGATTTTTCCTATTTGAAAAAAATGTTTTGACAGGAGTACTAGTTGAAGTGTTAGTACTGCTAAGGTCTGCACTCTGTTTTGTAACGTTTTGAGTGCCTTCTTCTCTACCTTTATCAGAATTAACAGCCATTGTTTTATCCTTTTGTTTGACAATTTTAGGCTTGGTTACAATGCTTTTTTGGGAAGATTTGTCAGAGGTTTTGATGTGAGGAGTTTGTTGACTGGTTTTTCTTCTAAGGTCATATTCTGTTTGAGACTCTATGATGAGATTTTCCATGTCTTGATAATAATTTTCATCGTCATCTCTTTTGTCATCATAAGGTGTGTATAGACCTTGTTTTCTATCATAATGAACCTCAAAGTCATCAGTATCTACTCCCAGCATGTTGATATATTCTACCTTTGTTTGCTCATCTATTTCCTCAACCTCACTCACACAGTTTTGATGAAAGGGAGGAGTGATCTGTTGATCATCTTCCCTAGGTCTATTTGGAGGTTGGTTCCTTCTAAAATTCTGATTCTGGTTCTGGTTTCTGTTTTGAGGATCATTTTGATTTTGGCTTGCTTGTGCTATCTTAATTATGCTCATCTCTTTCATCATCTCCTCCATCATTTTCTCCATCTTTGAGCTGGAAGTAGAAGGTGTATATTCCTCTCTGAAGGACACTCTCTTCTCATTTTTCATTCTCTCTATTTTCTCCATCAAGTTGACTTCCACAAAAAGAGCGCCCTTTTTCATCTCTTCAAGAGTTACAGAATCTCTTTCCCTCAGCTGATAGGCCATCTTGGGGTCAAACCATTCAGGAAACTTGTTTAGAGCCGAGCCTTGTGGAGGTTTTAGTTATGGGGAAAGTGCATTATACACACTGTTAAATATGGTACAATAAGCTTGCACACTTTCCCCAATGTTTCTATGGAGGTTCTTGTAATCCGAAAGGACTTGGAGAGGATTCTTCTTTACTTCCCATTTGTTTAAGAATGTCTGATGAAAGGTTTGGAGATCATTGATACTATGGGGGGCTAAGCCTTTAAACCATTTTCTTACTTCTCCCGCCAGGCTTTGAGCAAACAATCTAAGCTTGACAGAATCATCATCGATTTCATTTATGTCAAAGAAGTCATTCATCTTATCCACATGTGGTGATGCAGTTGTATAATTACTAGCATCATATAACGGAATTTCTTACTGATATTCCTGTGGAAGATTGACTAATGGTACAGGAAGGACTAAGGGAGCATACCATGTTGCCATGATATGTGGTGGAGGTGGATTTACAAGAGGTGGATTAACAAAAGGGAAATTGGGCTGAAGTGGAGTGGTTTGAACAATGGATGTAGGGTGAGAAGAAGTGGATGGACCAGGAATAGATTTTTGAGCTGATCTTGGATGAGAGACACCTAGGTTGTGAAGGAAATGTAAATCAGGAGGTGTTGTTTCTCTGCTACCAAGATGTTTACTTGTTTCGGGAGAAGAAAGTGAAGACTTGGAAACTAACTGATCTAAATCACCAAGAGACCTAGTTCTAAAAGGATTCACTAAGTCAACTTGTGATTGTTGCAGAGCTAAAAGATTTTCAGGAGCTGAATTAGCTCTCAAGGGTGATCTGAAAACAGTTGATAATTTAATCCTAGGAGACTTCCTAAGGATACTTTCTGGGTTATCAACTAACTCAGGTGGATCAAGGTCAGGATAGGCTCTAGTTTGAATCTTTCTAGGAGCCACTATGTTGTGTTTTTCAGACCCAAATAAACAAGAAAAGTTCAACCAGGCATGACAATCTTTGAGAGGTTAACTAATCTGTTTACATAAATTTCAATCCTACAATCCTCTAACTGAGTTTGACTAATGTTACAATGATGAGGGTTCTTCCTAGTGGAGTCTTAAGGTCTGCTAAGGATTGTGGAGTCGCCAAGTGGAATTTGTTAGCTCCTAAGGAGGTAAAAAGTTTTATGGTCCACCACCATGTTTATTAGATACCAATCTGAAATATTTTTGTGTTTTCTGAGTTATTTTTTAGTTGTGTGGTTTCTAAGAATGTACTAACTTTGTTTCAAAACTTAGCTACGGTCATGAGACAAAGACAGACTACTCTTATGGCTAAGCCAACTGATTTTTCAAGGTTAGATAAAGACTTATGAGAATCATAGTGTTTGCCTAGCTTGCCACTGATTCAAGCAAGTTTTATCATGATTACCATTATTTGGTAGTGCTTGAAAAGGCTGCTTTTTACTCACCAGGTTTGTATGAATTGTTTAAGGGAATTATATCTCCAGCGAAGTCACCAGAAATGTTGGGAGATGGTGGCTCAGATGGTTAATATAGAAAATTTTCTTGAACCAAATGCCTGATATCCTATGGTTACCTTCAAATGAAAATTATTCTGGGTTTTTTTCCCCAGCGGAGTTGCCAGAAATGTTAGGAATCTGTAATTTTAGTAGATTGATGAGACTAAAAATACAGAAGCAACATTATCTCAACCACTTTTGGATTCTAGGATCTAGCCCTCCTGAATCTGGAGAGGGATCTCTCCAGTAAGTGAAAATATGGATTTGTCTTTGAAGTTTTGGGTAATAATATTAGGCTAGTTATGAAGGCCAAGGGTTTGTTTTGTTTTTGGATGGTCGAGCATGAATATTATTTGAGAGGAAAGTTATAAGTGAAAAAAATTTCAAAGGTGAGATGTTGCAAGCGAATAGAACATATTTGGCTAAGAAGATAGATATAATTCTGGTTTTTAGTCCATTGGGCTATGAAGTCATATCAAGGCTTTAATTGAACAACAACATCAAGAGTGATCCAAGGGGCAAGTCATCTATCTCACAAGATTATTGAGATTAAAATGATGGAATGGAAACAATAAATTGTTAGAGGGGAGGAAACTAATAATAATTTCACAAGGGATTTATAGTCAGTCCAAACAAGAAAATCCTCTTAAGTAACCGTTTAAAACCAACCAAGAACAGGGCTAACCATAAAATTCTTGGGCAAGTTGTATTAAAGAAGCTTAATTGACAAACAATCCAGTAATCCGCATAATTACCTTCAGAAAGTATGAAGACACATAAGAGAAACAAAATGTAACCTAAGATTAGGTAAGGTACTTTTAAACCGAATCTACTTTTAGCCAACACCAAGGGAAACCTTCAGAATCTGCCTTTGGAGAATAGGAACTAGAAACAGGGAAAACCATCACTTTTCTAGTCTAACTTTAATAAGAAAATGATGAAAATAACTTTCAAGAATAATGTTTAAAGAAAATAGTAGGATGAGGGAATGCCAACATTCCTAATTGCTTAAAATGTATTGAATCATTATTAAATAAACAAATTGGAGGAAAACATTGAGATAAATCTTATCAGTGAGAGAAGGGTACTGGTAAATAGTAAATCCTAACTCTATAAATGGTGTTCTTTATCAGAGAATAGTGAACAATATGGCATACATAGAAGGAAAAAAAATAACAAGGGAAGGGGCACTTCACCAGTGATATAGACCAGGATCCCAAAAAAAATATTTTTGTTGATGTCAAACCAGTTACAGTCTTCAAGTCTAATGTTTCATTTCAACAGTCATCTTCACTATCCAGCCTAACAAATCTAACACAAACAGAGCTTCAAGGGCCAGTGAACACTATTTACAGAGAGAAGTCTCAAGACTAATTATATTTCAAAGTTCTATAACGGATGGTTTCTCATCTTCTACAGAAGTATTTATAGAAGAATGAGGAGGTGAGATCTCAATAAAATATCTCTCAAGACAATTAATACAGAGTGATGACTTCTCAGCCTTTGAGGGGCTTGATGAAGAATTTTACTGGTGTTTCACTGTATTAATTGTTTTACACTTAATATTAAGCTCGGTGGGAGATTTTGTTGACTTTTGAGGCTCCGTGTTACGTTGGAGTAACTCTGCTGATATTTTTTCATTAAGTTTATGTGTAGAATTAACTTCTCTGGCTACGCTGAGGTGAATATCTTATTTTTCTCAATAAATTCGGCCTCTGTTTGAATGCTTATGGCTACAGGTGGCACTGTGGTAGCTGAGAGGAATCAATTTTCCTCAGATGTGGCAGTGGAGAACTTTCTGTCTGATAAAACACTTATGATTTTCTTTTGACTGTGTTTTAATTCTGGGGATTAGACTTTTGATAATCATTCTTAGCCGTAATCCCCAAATTATTTGTCTTCAATCTTCTATTCTTCTATGTTCTGTCTTCGACATCGATACTCTTTTTAATTGTGATTTAATAATACAGTGTCTTGTTGATGTGCAGGCCGCACAGGGCTCTCAAGGCATCAATGCCCATGAAGCATCGACGAAACGAGGAATAGAGCCTTTTTATTTATTTCCCTTTAATAATGAAAGGCTAGAGGATCATCACCCTCGGCTTTCTTTTTCTTTATATTGTAATGGGAAAAGCCTTTGAAACCTGCAAAACAAAACAATATTTAAGAAATCCTGCGTTTTTGGGTTTTACTACTGTAGAGGGCGTGGGGAGGAGCGTAGCCATTGGATCTGGGAAGGCGGAGAGGATATCAATGGCAGAAAACCAATCAAGGATCAACAATCGGAGGTGGGTCGATGCAATGGTGCGATCAGGGCATTATAATCAGGGGTTTCAAAGGGGAGCAATCGGAAGAGTCTTTGCAGAAGTTTCCGATGCGATAAGCGCCTTGGGTCTTTGACCTTTGGTCCTGGGCATGAGTTATATGAATGAAGTGGAGGGTGCAGAGTTTACATATATGACCTAATCACATTGGAAAGTTTGATGCGGGTCTTTACAATCTTCCCATTGTAGATTCTTCTGATGCGATTGTGCTTCGGGTCTTTCTGATCTAACCATTTTTATATTAAAAACATGACTTTGGCGCATCAGATCAAAACTTTGGGTAAGTGGGTTATATGTTTTAGCAAAGGAATGAGACCATCAGGAATGAATAATTTCAATGATTTAGCACCTGATGGCGGGCCCATGGGTTATATGAAATGATAATACGATTGGTGGGTATGTACATGGGCTTAATCGCATCAGAACTTTTAAAACATGGAAAAAAGACTTGCACACGCAGACTTTGCAATGCGATAAGAACTTCGTGGGTCTAGCACCTGGTTCTAGGGTGCGGGCACGTGGAGGGGAAGTGGTTTAATACTTAGCCCAGGGGGCTTAAGCCTTTATGCAAAAAATGGGTTTTTATAGATTTTCAATGGTTTTTCAAAGGAATTTGAGGGTTTCGGTAAGGTTAAAAAGTGAGTTCTTAACCTTCTAAAAATGATTTTCATGAAGGGAAGAAGAGGAATCATGAAAATAGAGGATTTTTATGGAGAAAAAGGGGAGAAAAATGAAGGTTAGTTTTGAGTGGAGGGAGGGGAAAAATGATGATTTTGCAGTAGTATTTTCACTTATGGAAACAACAGAAATTCCGAGTATAAAAAATGGAACAACAGTGACGATTTGGACAGAGGCATGAGGCATTCAAGAGTCTTCAAGAGCCAACACTTTTTAGTAATACAATTTGTTCCTTGAAGGCTCAAAAAGTTTTAGCCACCTTTTTCTATAACAAATTTTATAGGTGGCTAACACATTTCACTCCCACAAACTCTCCATTTTCATCCTTTCTTCCCTCAAAAAATCCCTAAAAAACACCTTCATTTAACCTCTAAATCACCTTAACCCTCTTCTAAATCTTATATCTCCCATTTATTTGGTTTAAATCCATCCGTTTTAACCTACCGAAACCTCATTTGACCTTAAAAATCACTATTTTTGGGCCTAA
Organism: Pinus albicaulis; assembly: GCA_034641835.2. Classification (NCBI taxonomy): domain Eukaryota; kingdom Viridiplantae; phylum Streptophyta; class Pinopsida; order Pinales; family Pinaceae; genus Pinus; species Pinus albicaulis. The sequence goes on along the minus strand of CM076578.1, from coordinate 985,009,045 downwards.
AGAAGTCTTCTGCAATATAAAGGTTTTTAAGCTCCCAAAGGCTTATATCTTTCAGCCCTCCATCTCATATGGCCTAAGCCCCACAATCGGGCACTTAAACATACTAGCCTTCGTGCAAAAACCCCTTTCCCCTTCTATTTTTCCATTTCTCGACGTTAAGGTTAAAATAAATATGGACCGTTGATCTCTGTGGATCGACGACCATCGGGTCACTTCTCCTTCTTCTCATTTCATCTGTCGTCCGTTTCCTCTATCAAAACCCAAACCCTTTATTAAATCTTGACTGTTTGTTTCAGATATCTTATGATCGGGACTTAACCTAATAAGCCCGACTCCCTTGGGACCTACCTCCCACCTCATAAAGCACCTATCCACTCGTGCGCTTCCACTTTTCTTCCACCATAACCCTCGCTCGGGCACCTTTCATATCGCGCTCATTCCGCATCATTGGATCTGGAGCCTCCAATCCAACAGTTGTGGCGGCATCTTGGAACATCTTTGTGCTAGAGGTTTAACACATAATTTTTTTGTGAAATCGGCGGTATCGAAAGGGACATGTGTCAAGTGATGTATGGAATTGCATTGCTTTCGGAAAAAACCAGCTACCCCCTAAATGCTATGCGAAAATCGTTGATGGTTTTCCCGAAACTGCTTCTTCCCAATTCACACCATATTTTAAATTTAAACCCTGGGTCTCTATTTTGGCATAGAAACTTATTCTCCGCTGCAAATTCCTCTGTCCTCACTGCTCCAAAACACTTCCATAAACCCTCCTAATTAGTTCTAAACCAAATTTCACAGGATTTAAATAATGTTTGTTTATTTTTATGTAGGTTTAATGAAGACTAAGGTTAAAACCCTCCCATATATGATTACAGTGTTATTGGCTAAGGATGACGATCCTTATGGCCTTTGGTACAAATTAAAGGGTTTTGAAGTGCTAATTACATGTTCTAAGAAGGTCGATAAGTCATGATTGTCACCTTTTCAAAACAATTTCTCCAACAAACCCTCTGCGCACCTGCAAACAACAAACACAGTCAAATTTAATTAAATGAAAGAATATCCGTGTCAAGATTAAGATCAGATCATAATAAAAGGTTTAAAGATGTTAATCAAAGCTTAAAGGATCAAGGCATGAACTCTAGAATCAAAGGCCTAATCCACAAATCAGATCCAGAAGACCTCGAATGCCACATCAGAGGGGCTAATTCAATCCCCAGCTACCAAAATTACCACCTGCAGCCTCTCTTCCTTAAAAGAATACCTGGATCAAATCTCAGTCAGTAAAATTAAGGCTAAAGACTGCTAACAGTTATTACAAGCAAAATCAAATATTTCACACTGAAAACAAAGTTATTGTAAAAGATAAAAAGATCCTTAAAGTAAATATTTTCACCCACTAAGCCTAAAAAGCAGAAAACAAAGTTAATGAAACAGAGTTGTAAATCAAATGCTTTTGTTGCCTTATGCCTTGCATGGTTTTCAAGGCTACGAGTTGCATTTAGTATAGAATTAATGATACTCAACCCTAGAACTCTTCCAACTCCTCATTTCTTCTATAAATAATTCTAAAGAAGATGAGAAGTTGTTGGTTGGTTGGTTGGTTGGTCACTAGTTGTAACACTGAAACTCTCTGAAATGATACATAGTTTGTCTGAAGTTTAAGAAGAAATTAAAGTCTTGGAAGCTGGATTATGTTTTGACATGCTTGTTCTAGAGAAGGCTCTATCATTGGATCCCTGAGCCTGGCTGTAGGTGATGTATTCTGAACTGTCTGTTGCTTTTTCCTTTTTTCATTATGTTTCATAAATTCTTACTACAGTAGGATGAAAATTTTAGGCTAAGAAATGACTCCTGGAAGCACCTTAGACCTGTTTATCCTTCACGGTTTTATGTTTTCTTCTGCTGAGGTATTTTAGAGTCTTTAATATTTCTCTTTAGTCCTCATACTTTTTTATTTCTCTAATAGCTCAAATAGTTGGTTCCAACATGATTTATGGTTTTCCCTTCTTGTCTGTTGCCACTTGAAAACTGTTTTTGAAGTCTCCCTTTGAAGTACCATTGTTTATAGTTAGCCAAGGAGGTCTGTTTTTATCATACCCTTTGTCCCTGCTTGAATAACTGTTTTAAAGGTCTTTATAGTTGTGATCATAGATGTGTTAGGTGTTCTCTCTTCTATGACTGCAATTACCAATGAATCTTTTATGTTTTCTAATTGCTTTGAAATAAAATCTTTGAGGAAATAGGATGTGCTCCCGAATCTTAGATTTCATTTTAAAAGTTGTCTTGAAGTCATCATTTTCTTAAAGTGTGCTTTGTAGAATTCATGGTTAGCACTGTCTATCAAATACCTCTTTATTGTTCAAGTTATGTTTTTAATTTCCCTTTTTTGAGAATTAAACTTCTCTTTTCAAAATCATTAATGTCCATCTCATTCACAAAAACTAAAGGATCTTGTGGCCAAGTTAGATTTGCCCTTTGATATCCCATATCCATTTATGAGCTTGTTTTTTACTTCTTCTTGACTCAATTTCCCAATGAACCTGACACTTCCTCTTTCTATCTATACTGCCTAGACCTTTCATGTTTTGATATACCAATTCAACCAAACAAACACTTGCACTTAACAACTAGTCTAAAATCAATACTTAAAAGCAAACAAGATACACCTTTGCAAAAAAATCATTTGAGAGATCCCTCTCTGAGAACAGGAGGACTAGATCATGGAACTCTAAATATTGGTTCTGATGTTGTCTTGTCTTTTGGTTAGCCAATTTATCAAAACTCAGGAACCCCAACATAATGGCAATCACGGTGGGACCTATTGAGTACATAATAGTCCAGAAAAATCTTGTAGACTCAGTAAGTCCTTAAATAACCACATAAAACTAAAAAAAAACCCAAAAATATTTCCGACTAGCTTCATAATAAACATGGTGGTGGAACCGTAAACCAATTTTACCTTCATAAAAAGCTAAAAATTTTCCACCTGGCGACTCCACTGGCCTCCAATAGGCCTATTACTTCACTAGTCCTTGTAAACTCTCCTGAGAATGTATTGAGCGAACCCAATCATGCTGTTGGTGGAAAAAAAATTTCAATATCTTCCACCTGGCGACTCCAAAATCCCAAAAGACCTAATGTCTCCACTAGTAGAAGACTCTGAACTGGTTGAAAAGATACAATGACATCTTTATTACAAACATGGATTCAGATATAGACCCAAAAGCAAAACTACTGGTCATGATGGAAAAAATGATGTATATTATTGGAAAGAGAATGGATAGGTATGAGGCTGATTTAAATATTGATGATCTAGAGCAGCCCATGCTTTTTTTAGATCAAGAACAAAATCAACCACTACAAGACCTAGACAATGAGCGAGATATGTATGATGATCAAGAATTTATAGAAGATGGTGAGCAAGATTACAGGGAAAACAATGAAGAAGGTTGTCAAGAAAATTCTGATAGCCTACCTTTATCTTGTATTATGCTATTAAGGGAACTTTATGACCAAAATGCAAAGGCAGAAAGTGAGCAGTGCCCTGAGGAAAACATAAGCCATCTTGAACTCACAAAATCTGAAATAGGAGAAGAGACAACACAACTAGAGTCTCTACCTTTATGTTATGAATCATTTTAGATTATTAAAAAAAAATGGCATCCTGACAATCTATTAGAAACAACTCATAAATCCCATGTTCAAATTGACTATCACAAAGATCAAGAGAAGTTGTTTGAGAGAAAAAAAGACCAGGAAAAAGAAGAAAGTCCTCAAGGTCTTCCTGCAAACACAAGTAAAGATTCACTAGGAGAGGCTCAAGAAGATATCCAGCCTCAAATTCAGTCAATACAAGAGAAAGATGACTTTTGTACTTTTGTCCAAAGCAAAATAAAAATTCCTACTCTTTTGACAGAAGAATAAATTGATCGAATATTAAACAAACAGTCAGCCCTCAACACTTCATTAGAACAAAACACTTTTTCTCATCTTCCTACTGAAGCTTATTGTCTTGAACCAGAAAATAAACTTTTAGAACAACTCAAAGAAAAACAAACTGATAACCCAATATGTTTGATTGGTGAGATTGTTTATACTAATGATTTGACAATTTTTTATCAGTCTGATGATGATGATGAGCTTCAAACAAATACTAATCATGCAAGGCAACCAGTAGTTGATTGGTTTCATGAAATTCCTTATCATCAACTTGAAAACAACAATCAGCCAATCCAATCCATCAGAAATAACTTTCACATAATTGGGAATCAACAGTATTTCAACTCAAATGTTGAGGAGGAAAAGAAAGAATAATTTCTTGAGCAGGATGAAGATAAGGGGCCTTCTCCTGAAAAGGTTGAGGTAATAAAAGATACCCTTGCTCAAGAATATAATGATCTCTTCACAGATTACAGTCCAATAAATCAGAACATACTAGGACTACAGGAAGACAACTTGTAATATATGATGAGTCCTCCAGTTCAGATAATAATGAAGATGAGGAATATTTTCTTTCTCAAAAGAATCCTGATATTGATCTAGTTGAGGAAAAGGTAATCCTGGTTGAAACCTATCTTCCAAATATTCACAACCAGGTATCACTTCAAGACCCTTTTTCTCATCTCTTGAATATATTTGAAGAAGGGATAAAATTTGTTAGGAGTAGTGTATTTCCTAAAGCAAGAAGATTATTTAGCACTGCTGCTAAAAAACAAGGGAAATGGGAGTAGCCTTGTTTGTCTAGCATGCACAAAGAGATGAGAAAAGACATTCATGGAACCATCTGATTGAATGGATGTATTGGAAAAGAGAATTGGTAAGCTAAACATGTAAATATTCCAGGTTATATTAGGTTATATAGGAAATCAAATAAGCTCATCCTATGAGCATTTAGTTAGTTTTTTATTTTTCTTTAAAAGAGAAAAATTGAAAAAAAAAACACAAAAAGAAGAGAAAAAGAAAAGAGGGCAGATAAAACAAGAAAGGTACAACCCTATACAAAAAAAAGAGAAAAAATGCCTGAAAGTGTGCAATCTTAAATGCCACTAGGAAAAGAAACACTTTCTATTCAATCATACAGTCTAAACATGATTGGATAAATTTAAATTTACTGCTAATAGGTTAGTGAATCAGATTTTCCAAAAAGTTTAATCTTTGCTTAGCAGTAAGGTAGATTAGGATAGAAAAGACTGGTTCTAAAAAGCTCAAAACTTGAATCAATAAAAGGAAAGAGAAGACAGCTCAAACAAAATCAAAACCAGAGTTGAGGAAATTATGAAGGAAGTTTTAATGATCAGATCTTAAGCCTTCACAATTTTCTTTAAATTTTCTGCAAAAATAATAGTCTATGTGTAGCTTGTTTTTATGCCATAGATCTATAGCAAGTCAGACTACTTAATCCTAACTTGGATGTTTTTAAATTTTTGTTTTAGAATTTAGAGAATAAAGGTCTGTCGGACAGTCTAATCTTGACAGATAGTAGTTAGGTAGATAATTTATGAACTCAACTATTTAAACTGAGTTCATGGAGAAATAAGAGTAGAAATAGATTAGTTTCCTATTTTTCAAAATAATAAAATGTTGATGAAGAGAGTTTGCTAGTCCAAATGCACTCTTAAAGAAGAAAAAATGTTAGGATCATTAGGAATGGGTAGGTAGAGATGTTGTTTTGATAGAATTCCATTGTTTCAGATTGCTGCAAGGATTATCAAATCAAAGAAAGGTCAGCTAAAGGAAAAGAAAATTGCTGCTCAATGGATGAAGGAACTGGTTTACTGAAAATCCATAGATCAATAGCTGAGGTGCTGGACACCTAAAGAACCAGTTGTCCTCCCCAAGTGGAGCCACTATTAGCCACCTATAAATTTTGTTATACTCAATGGTGGCTAAGCTTGTCTTTTAAACCTTCAAGAGATAGTTCCCTTTGAAAAATTATCATCTTTTGAAGTTTTATGATGATTATTACCCTTTGTGTTAATATTCACTGTTGTTTCACTATTAGCCCTAAAGTACCTGCTGTTCACCAAGAGAAAACTACTTATAACACTCCATTTCTCACCATTCACCTCTCCATTTCACTCCCACAAACACTCCATTTTAATCCTTTCTTCCCTCACAAAATCCCTCAAAAACACCTTCATTTAACCTATAAATCACCTTAACCCTCTTCTAAACCTTATATCTCCCATTTATTTAGTTTAAATCCATCCATTTTAACCTACCAAAACCTCATTTGACCTTAAAAATCACTATTTTTGGGCCTAAAGTAGTCTTCCGCAATATAAAGGTTTTTAAGCCCCAAAATGCTTATATCTTTCAGCCCTACATCTCATATGGCCTAAGCCCCGCAATCGGGTGCTTAAACATACTAGCCTTCATGCCAAAACCCCTTTCCCATTCTATTTTTCCATTTCCTAACGTTAAGGTTAAAATAAATATGGATTGTTGATCTCTGCAGATCAACGGCCATTGGGTCACTTCTCCTTCTCCTCATTTCATCTGTCGTCCCTTTTCCCTTTCAAAACCCAAACCCTTTATTAAATCCCTACCGTTATTTTCAGAGATCATACGATCAAGAATTAACTCGATAAACCTGACTCCCTTGGGACCTACCTCCCACCTTATAAAGCACCTATCCACTCATGCGCTGCCACTTCTCTTCCACCAAAACCCTCGCTCATGCACCTTTCATATCACGCTCATTCTGAATCATTGGATCTGGAGCCTTCGATCCAACGGTTGTGGCGGCATATCGCAAAATATTTGCGCCAGAGGTTTAACACACAATTTTTTTGCGAAATCAGCGGTATCAAAAGGGACAGGTGTCAAGTGATGTATGGAATCACATTGCTTCTAGGAAAAACCACCTACCACCTAAATTCCATGCGAAAACCGCTGATGGTTTTCTCGAAGCCACTTCTTCCCAATTCCCACCATATTTTAAATTTAAACCCTGGGTCTCTATTTTGACATAGAAACCCATTCTCCATTGCAAATTCCTCCATCCTCACTGCTCTGAAACGCTTCCATAAACCCTCCTAAGCAGTTCTAAACCAAATTTTGCAGGATTTAAATAATGTTTGTTTGTTTTTATGCAGGTTTAATGAAAATTAAGGTTAAAACCCTCTCGTAGATGATTACAGTGTTATTGGCTAAGGCTGACGATCCTTATGGCCTTTGGTACAAATTAAAGGGTTTCAAAATGATAATTACATGTTTTAAGAAGGTCGATAAGTCATGATTGTCGGCTTTTAAAAACCATTTCTCCAACAAACCCTTTGCGCACCTGCAAACAAAAAACACAGTCAGAGTTAATTAAATGAAAGAATATCAGTGTCAAGATGAAGATCAGAGCATAATCAAAGGTTTAAAGATATTAATAAAAGCTTAAATAATCAACACATGAACTATAGAATCAAAGGTCTAATCCACAAATCAGATCCAGAAGACCTCGAATGCCACATAAAAGGGGCTAATTGAATCCCCAACTACCAAAATTGCCACCTACAGCCTCTCTGCCTCAAAGGAATACCCGATCAAATCTCAGTCAGTAACATTAAGGCTAAAGACTGCTAACAGTTATTACAAGAAAAATCAAATATTTCACACTGAAAACAAAGTTATTGCAAAAGATAAAAGAGCCTTAAAGTTAATCTTTTCATGCACTAAGCCTAAAAAGTAGAAAACAGAGTTAATAAAATAGAGTTGTAAATCGAATGTTTTCCTGACTTATGCCTTGCATGGTTTTCAAGGCTAGGAGTTGCATTTAGTATAGAATTAATGATACTCAACCCTTGAACTTTTCCACCTCCTCATTTCTTATATAAATACTTTTGAAGAAGATGAGAAGTTGTTGGTCGGTTGGTTGGTTGGTCATTAGTTGTAACACTGAAACTCTCTGAAATAATACATAGTTTGTCTGAAGTTGAAGAAGAAATTGAAGTCTTGGAAGCTGGATTATGTTTTGACATGCTTGTTCTTGAGAAGGCTATATCGTTGGATCCCTGAGCCTGGTTGTTGGTGATGTATTATGAATTGTATGTTTTTTTTTTCCTATTTTCATTATGTTTCATAAATTCTTACTACAGTAGGATGAAAATTTTAGGCTAAGAATTGACTCCTGGAAGCACCTTAGACCTATTTATCCTTCACTGTTTTATGTTTTCTTCTGCTGAGGTATTTTATATTATTTAATATTTCTCTTTAGTCCTCATGCTTGTTTATTTCTCTAATAGATAAAATAGTTGGTTCCAGCATGATTTATGGTTTTCCCTACTTGTCTGCTGCCACTTGAAAACAGTTTTTGAAGTCTCCCTTTGAAGTACCATTGTAAGCAGTGAACATTTTATGCTTTCTAACTCCTTTGAAATAAAATATTTGAGGAAATAGGATGTGCTCCCGAATCTTAGATCTCATTTTAAAAGTTGTCTTGAAGTCAGCATTTTCTTAAAGTGTGGTTTGTAGAATTCATGGTTAGCCCTATCTATCAAATACCTCTTTATTGTTCAAGTTATGTTTTTAAGTTCCCTTTGTTGAGAATTAAAATTCTCTTTTCAAAATCATTAATGTCCATCTCATTCACAAAAATGAAAGGATCATGTGGCCAAGTTAGATTTTCCCTTTGATATCCCATATCCATTTATGAGCTTGTTATTTACTTCCTCTTGACTCCTTTTCCCAATGAACCTGACACTTCCTCTTTCTATCTATACTACCTAGACCTTTCATGTTCTGCTATACCAATTCAACCAAACAAACACTTGCACTTAATAAATATTCTAAAATCAATACTTAAAAACAAACAAGATATACCTTTGCAAAAAAAAAATTTGAGAGATCCCTCTCTGAGAACAGGAGGACTAGATCCTGGAACTCTAAATATTGGTTTTGATGTTGTCTTGTCTTTTGGTTAGCCAATATATCAAAACTCAGGAACCCCAACAGGACCTGGTATTTTCAAGGACCCCGTTCTCATGGGTTTTTTTCCCGTACCACCATCAAACACCATTCAAGTCAACATGATCTCTAGGTCGGATGACCCGTGGATCATCCATTCTCCTGAACAGGTGATCTCTTTTGGAGAATTGATGCCTCTGACTCTAGTTGAAATCAATTATTGTGAGATCGTCGCTACATCAGATCTTCCTCCTCCTAAACATGCTCCTTTGAGCATGGCTTTAGATGTATATTCTCAATCCCCTTGGCTCAGCGATGATAATTCACCCGATCCTTTAAGAGAAGTATTTTCGTTTGACGAAGCTATCATTAAGATTATGTATTTTGTAGATCTGCCATGGAGTGATGGAAATCATCATTTCTCGTTCATGCCCAGCCTGGGGGCAATGTCTAATTGTCTAGAGCACTTCGCATCTCAGGTTCCCTCTCCACCTCTCAAAATGCCAATATTGACTCATGAGGTTCTTTCAGAAGGAAATATAAGTAATATCACCCAAGCAATGCCTATCGACATCTCCGTTATATCGGACGTCATTGAGAAAATTCATGTGGGAGTTACTTGTTCTTCCAAAGAGATTCAAGTATACAAGAGCCTTTTCTGTGAATTTCGAGATGTTTTTGCATGGTACTATGAAGAGATGCCTGGGATTGATCCCAGTATAGTCGTGCATGAAATTACCACCTATCCAGGTGCAAAGCCCATGCATCAGCATTTGCACCCAGTGCATCCTCGAAAAGCCGCAGCTATAAAGGCAGAAGTTGAGAAAATTCTTAACGCGGGCTTCATATATCCAATCCCCTCACATAATGGGTTTCCAATATTTTCTCTGTAGATACGAAGCAGGGCACTATTCGGGTTTGTGTTGACTACCGAGACATCAATCGAGCTTGTCCTAAGGACAACTATCCCACTCCCTTTATAGATCAGATCATTGATGACTACGCGGGGAGTGAGATCTATTCCCTTATGGACGGCTTCTCGGGTTACAATCAAATTAATATTTTACCCGCTGATCAACATAAGACCACCTTTATCTATCTGTGGGGCACCTTTGCCTACAAGAAGCTCCCGTTCGGCTTTAAAAACATTGGGGCTACCTTCCAGTGTGCTATGTCCTATGCTTTCCATGACATATGTCACATTTTTCAGCCGTATCTAGATGACCTCTTGGCTCATTCAGCTCGGCGCAAAGACCATCCTGAACACCTCTAACAAATTTTTCTCCATTGCAGACGTTACAATATTAGGCTTAATCCTCATAAGTGCATCTTCTGCGTAGATTCTGGTCGTATTTTGGGATTCATTGTCTCTAAAAATGGAATTAGCCTTGACCCCCTCAAGGTCGAGGCCATCGTTAATCTCCCATTCTGATCCTCGTTGCATCAACTTCAGAGCCTTCAGGGGAAAGAGAATTTCTTACGTTGCTTTATCTCGAACTATGTAGAAGTGGCCAAGGGGTTTACGCGACTTCTAAAGCAGGACGTTCCCTTATGTTGGGACGAGATTGCACAACAATCCTTCGATAAAATTAAAACGTTGCTCGTCAATGCTCTGTTAATACGTCCTCCCAACTATCATTGCGATTTTACTCTCTATTTGGCTGCAGCTTTCAGCACAATAGACAATTTTTTGGTACAGGATGACGAAAATGGAAATGAACATGTGGTTTATTATCTATCTCAGAATCTTCTCGACACTGAAATGCACTATGCCCACATCAATAAGTTGGTGCTTGCTACTGTCCAGGCCGTTCATCGGTTTCACCATTACATACTGTTGCGCACAGTAACCATGATTTATGACTGCAACCCCATGACTTACATCTTGTCTCAAAAATTGTTGGGGGGGAAGTACTCCAAATGGATTGTCATTCTTTAAGAGTTCGATTTGGAGTTCACCACTACCAAATTGACAAAGTCACTGGTTTTTGATGATCTTATCTGCTCTCTCCCTATAGACTCTGTTCCATCCCAATCTGAGGATCATATCTCGGATTAAACACTCTTTCTAATCAGCACTCATGACCCATGGTATGGTGACATCATCATGTACCTTCAGACATCCATTTTCTAGTTTGAGTTGATGAAGGATGCTCGACGTCACATTCAGCATCAATCTCAACCATATCGCATTGTCGCAGATACCTTATATCGTGTCGTAGTTGATTTTGTGCTTCGTCGATGTTTGACCTTGGAAGAGGCTAAGAAAGTCTTGAATGATTGTCACAGTGGCGCCTATGGTGGTCATATGTCCAGTTATGCTACCACCCAAAATATTCTGTGTGCGGGTTACTTCTGGCCGTCTATATTCAAAGACTGTATTGTTGCAGTAAGAAAATGTCATGCGTACCAGATCTTTCAATGCAAGATGCATGCGCCACCCCTACCTTTACATCCTGTCATTATCGTAGCCCCTTTCGAAAAATGGGGCATATATTTTATGACATGTAACCCTCACTCGGCTAGGGGGCATTCTTATATAATTGTTGTCGTGGACTACTTCACTAAGTGGGCCGAGGCAATGCCTACATTAGCTGACAACGGTAAGACAAATTCTCAACTCATTTTCAACCATGTAATTACACATTTCGAAGTTCTTCAAGCCATTTTCACCGATCATGGAAATCATTTTCGGGATTACACGATGGCAGAGCTGACATCAAAGTTGGGCTTGTGTCACGATAGCTCAATGTCATACCACCCTCAGGCGAATGGCCAGGTTGAGGCCGTGAACAAAGTACTTGTCACGATGCTTCAACGAACAATTGGTATTCACAAATCCAATTGGCATCTCCAATTGTTCTCAGCTCTCTGTGCCTACCGAACATCAATAAAGTGCGCGACCGGATTCACACCTTTCTAGTTGGTGTATGGTCTGGAAGTGACTCTTCCAGTTGAATATGAAATCCCTTCGCTGAAGTTGGTTGTGGAATTACTGCCCGACACTTCCCCGGAGGAAGAACATCTCCTGTATCTAGAACGATTGGACAAAACCCACCGCTTGGCTGCTTTGGTTATCGAGGCACAGAAAAAGTGGGTTAAAGCTCATTTTGATCAAACGGTTTCTCCACGTTCTTTCATGGGGGGGACCTCGTCCTCTTATATGATCAAGCACATAATAAACTTGGAGCGGGAAAATTCTAGCCCATGTGGCATGGGCCCTATATCGTAAAATGTGTATTAAAAAATAGGGCCAATGAGCTAATCGACTATGAAAGTATTCCTTTAGCGTAGCCTAGAAATGGGTTGTACCTAAAAAAGTACTACACTTGAATTATTCTTGTGTGGTGTGTGTACATAAGTGAGTGATTTCATTTTTGTGCATGTGTGGTGTGGTGTGCTTTGTAAGTTTCTTTCTGCTGATTGGGTCTTCGTAATTGTGCAGATGTCTATTACTCCTTTTGTCGGTTTCGTGGATGGTGCCTCCCGCAGTACCAAGAATCTATCCTCAGCAGCCTGGGCAATCTACAATCCTACTGGTGAGTTAGTCAATTTACAAGGTGTTTGTCTAGGGCTTGCTACAAATAATGTCGTGGAATATAGTGTCATTTTGGAATTATTGAACGAGGCCGTTAACCTCGGTATTCATGCATTACTTGTTTATCTAGACTCATAGCTTGTAGTGTTACAACTCAATGGTCATTATTCAGTTAGGAACCCATCCATTTTATGACTATATCTACGTATTCGTTTACTGTAAAGAAATTTTGATTACATCACATATTAGCATATACTCAGACACATGAATGCATTAACAGATGTAGTAGCTAACATGGTTTTAGATAGACATTTACACAACTTGTAAAAACATCATCATATGTGAAAAAGATCCATCCAAATATATATATATATATATGTGTGTGTGTGTGTGTGTGTGTGTGTGTGTGTGTGTGTATGTATGTATGTATGTATGTATATATGTCAAAAATTTTGCAGTTTGCATGCATCACATAAAATCCAAAAAATATACATGTCTGTTTTAATAATATCCAGAGACAACATGTCTCTCAAAAATGTGCAAATGAAAATCCTAGGTAACTAATTAGCATGGTGCTCATGGTAGCATGTCATTTCCCACACCAATTGCCTCAATAAACGATGAAGGCGATTACGCACCCCCATGGTGTTCCTCTGATAAGCCATAGGGACATCTGCTAGGCAAGCGTAATACAGGATCCCACGGGCAATTACCTCCAAGTTATGAACTAGCTCGATCCCCTCGCCCTCCTCACCTTGAGGGTCATAGGTGAGAGGGGTCCTCCTCACGATTGGAGACATCTCGGCGGGCCTCTCTAGGCCAAAATCTGCATACATATAGGATCGAACGTTAGAACATATATGTATACCAAAAAAATCATAAAATACATAAAATCAAAAAGAGCCTTACCCTGCTCCTCATCCTAGTCCTCTCCTTTTGGGAGTGGAATATTTGGGTCTCCTGTGAAGTCAGTACTGGCATAGGGCTAGTCCTCTACGATGATCAACTGTCGCTAAATCCATACGAAGAAATCGGGCCGCCATGACATTTGTTGGCCCCCCTTGCTCTGGACATTAGTGCTTCCCATCGAGCTATATGTGGCTCTCTCAACGATGGATCTGTGACTATCGCCCCCTAGCCTTGGAAGATTGGTAGCTGTTCAAGGATGAACGATACCAAGATAGATCCATACCCAAACTGCTTCATTTTGGTCTTCTTACACTTTTTCAATTGCCATTTGATATTCATGGTTATGCTAGTAGCCTAATAAAACAATGTCGGGTTCATGCATTATGATGCTAAGAGGAGCTGTGTTTTAGTAGCCTCATGCAGTGCCTATGACGCCGCAGCCTGCATAATGGTATGAAGCACCACTCTGAGTGCTAGATCGGGAACAGTGTGAATTTCAACCTTTCTGCTACCTGATCCTGTTTGTGCCCCTGGGCACACTCTTTCCATTACCATTGAAATATTTTCACTAGAAGGCCTGGTACCTATCAAGATTGGGATTGGACCTCTGCATGAAAATCTAGTGATGAAGTAAACATCAGATACTTCGAGCCCCAGCACTTGGTCTCGAAGCCTAAACTTCTCTTCATTCTCGTCCCAGATACTGATCAAGTATTGTAGAAATTCAGGTTGTGCCCTGAGAAATGGTGTCAAGAAGAAATTTTTTAAGCCACAATCTCAAAGAGCATTCATGCATTGCTCGTTCCCCATTTCCATTTCATATTCCTAACTATTCTCCCTTTCTTTCCATTCGATCACCATTGTGGCTTTGTATCTGCACCAAAATGGTCATAAACACTTCATTAGATCGCTTGGGAATTCAAAAATCTAGTTGATTGGTTCATTTTTTGTAAACATTGAGTAGAAAATAAGGTTGCACCATTGGCGCGACCCCTTTGCAAAAAGAACCCGATTGGCGTGGGTCCATGCCCCATACCCATGCCAATTGAGCGAGCTCTAAATTTTCAAATGTTCCCCTCGGGGATCCTAAATCACAATGGAATACTATAAAAAATGGATTAAAACATAGCTAAGGGAGGTACCTCTTACCTAGAATATACAGGATTTAGAATGATGCACCAGATCGTCCACAATCGTCACCGCAAGCTCGCAAGGGAAAAACTCACTGTTGCTCTCCACAAGAGGTAAAAAGTAAAATTAAATATGTCACTACTTTTATAACTTTTCAAAATCAAGTTAGGTTTTGAAGCTTATTTTTCCAATATTTTATTATATTTTGTCGAAAAATGGGTTTTACGCTTGCTTTCTTATGCAGCAACAGGTTTTCATGTGACTAGGACGATGATATGAGTTATATTTTATACTTTTTCAGACTCGGTAAAAACACGAAAAAGTCACTACTGGAGTCATCTTTTAGCTCTTTTCTGACTCTCTAAAACTGAAAAGATTTTCGAGTCACTTGTCATTTTGATCTCGTTAAATTGGCTATGAAACGACATCTACCCAGTATACGTTTACCCCTTTTTCGGGCTGGGATAAATTATTTACGAAAAAGGAATACCCTAGCCTATCGCAACTAGGAGGTTTTCTCAGACTTATTTTTCTACATTTTCAGATCTGAGGAACTATTTACGAAAAGGGACTGTTGGAGTTTATTTTTCCACTGTCTTTTCAAACTCTCTAAATATGAAAATATGATGAGTTCTTCCTTTGTCAGACTCGTTAAAACCTGATGACATCGGATTTCGTCGTAATGACGATACTCGATTTCCTCCTTCCTAGGGCTCGTTAAATGTACTAGGTTGGATTTGTTCGAAGGACAAACTTATATCACAAGCATATGCTATCCCCTTCAAGCTTGTTTCCAAAAATAATTTGGGTACTCTCCAGAAATTATGGGGAAAAATGGAACCAGTATCATTGTCATGTCAGCAGTATGTCACTCTTGAACATGGCACTTGTCTGCATTCGTGTTGGGTTGGGGACATCTCATCTCATTACTTTCTTGCCTACATGGGTTTGGGTAATCCTTTTTGAATTCTCATCTTCTCTTTGCCTCATCATCATGACCTCAAAACCTTTGATGTCAAATACTGCCAAATCCATTGTCCTGCCGTCGATATGTTCAAGAGAAGTTGGCCTCTGCAATTTTCAACCCCCCTATAATTCTCTACTGATCCTAATTCAAAAAAATCATGTTCCTATATCTTGTGTCGATGATCTGGGAAAAAATATGGCCCACCTTCGATCAAGATCACTTCCTGTTGACTTCAGCTCATTATCTAGGAAGCTGATCTAGAAACTCCCTTCTAGTACCTTGGAGCCTGCATGCCTCAATGGCAGGCTCTTCGCATTCGACGCAAGGTTTTCATCATTTGCCTTTGATCGAATGATTCTGCGGGTGTTTGATGCTAGCTCACTATTCAAATTTTGTGGATTGTACCTATAGTACCTTGAGGGCCATCATCATTATTGGTGGTTCCTCTCGCGTCTGTTAACAGATTTCATCATTGGCTGGTAATTAGAAAATGTTCTTGCATGTTCAACTTCAGCTTACTTATTCACATGCTTGGACTTGTACTCTGTTCGGGTCGAGATGGATCATAAGACCATAGGTTTTGTTTGATGGAATCCAAGCTACGGGATTTGTGGATTATCATGATTGGTTACATGAATCATTGATTGGATGGTTGCGACCATACCTGAGTCTACTTATTGATCCTTTCTTGATGGTTGTGTCCATACCTTGGATCCTGATTATTGTATACTCTATTATGGATGGCTATGCCCATACCACATATCATGTATTTGAGCTATTGGTTGTATTTGTCTACGCAGGTTTTCCAACGACAGTGTTTTCAGTTGGGCACATTCTCATAAAGCATTTCACCCCTCTCTCTCTCTCGGGCCTCATGCTTTAGGAGGCATCTATTACACAACATTTTGTCACCATCGCTGCAATTCCCCGTCTCGCACATTGGAGGGCCTTTCCTATGACCTATGAGTAGTGACTTGACCTGAAACCACTTTCATGGCATCCCCCTTGACAAGGACAATCATTCCCTTGAAGAAAGTTTCCTCTGCAAAACCCTAAAAACTGATATTTTAGCCTTGGCGAGACCAGCCAATTCAACCCTCTCACCAATGGGGAAAATCCAACATAGAGGGTGTGCCAACTAGCACTCTTCCCCAGTGTCTTACTCGCACCAAGATTAATAAGGAGTGTTTTTAAAAATAAATGGTGGAAGTTTGATTCCAACAAACTCCTAAATGAGTCTCTAAAATGAGTTGGGAGGTTTGGCTCCAGATCTCCATGTATGGGAGGTGGTTTTCCACCTATCATGGAAGGTTCCTTAGACATAGGTCCAATCCCATAATTGAAGGGATCTCAACTCCCCTTCCACCATCTATATAAGCTTGCCTTTTCCCTTAGCAAGCTAGAGAAAGAAGAGCTGAACTTGTAGCAAAAAGACTATCGCCAGACAACCTTTGAGAGCTAAGCTGAAGAGAGAGAGATTTGTTTCATTTCTGACAAGCTTCGTTGAGACATGCTCCGCTGTCAGCCCCACCGAAGGAATATCCAGTGTCAGAGCTTTAGGTTGTATCTTTCCTTTGTTATTTTAATGATAAATGACTTTGATTATGGTTTCATTCGTGTGTCTATTTCTTTGATGAAATGAATTACATCCTCTTTGACTGATGTATGGTTACAAGATCTAGATTTTACATTGTGTACCGTTGTCTTCTTCGCATGTCTGTAGGTCTTTGGACGTGTGGAGCATAAGAATCGTGATCTTCCAAAGTGAAGGACGTGAAGGATCATCCTTTCTTCAATGACCACTGCGTAGGACCTAAGGTAGGACATTCGTTATGTTTTTTTCATTTTGTAACTAGATACCTGCATCACTGTGTGACCTCATTGTTGCTATACCCAATCTAGGCTAGTAGGGATTGCCTCTGCCCATATAGGGGAATTACCTCTCCAACAGTTAATGTTAAGGTTATGGTTATGGGAAGGTTAAAGGATTAATATTACCTTTAATCTTAACCTAACAATAACCCTAATATTAACCTTGACCTTAAATATAACCTAACCTTAACCTTAAACTTACCATTAACCTTAAACTTAACCTTGACCTTAACTATAACATAACACTAACCTAGACTAAACCCTTCACCTTAACCTTAACCTTACCCTAATCTTAACCTTAACCTAGCTGAAACAATAACCTTAACATTAAGGTTAAGGTTAGGGGAAGGTTAAGGTTAAGGTTAGGGGAAGGTTAAGGTTAATGTCAAGGTTAAGGGTAAAGTTAAGGTTAGTTTAAAGTTAAGGGTAAGGTTAGGGTAAGGTTATAATAAAGTTTAAGATAATATTAAGGTTAAGGGTAAGGTTAAGGTTAAGGTTAGGTTAAGTTAAGGTTGAGGTTAAGGTTTTTTCAAGGTTAGGGTTAGGTTATAGTTAAAGTTAAGGTTAAGGTCAAGGTCAAGGGTAACGTTAAGGTTAATTTAAGGTTAAGATTAGGTTAAGGGTAAAGTTAAGGTTATGTTTAGGGTAAGATTAGGGTTAAGGTTAGGGGAAGGTCAAGGTTAAGGTTAGGTTAAGGGTAAATTCAAGGTCAATGTTAAGGTTATGGTTCTTGGAAGGTTAAGGTTAAGGTTAGATTACAGTTAACGTTAAGGGTTTGGTTAAGGTTAGGGTTAGGTTAAGGTTAAGGTTAAGGTTACGTTAAGGGTAAAGTCAAGATTAAGGTTATGGTTATGGGAAGGTTAAGGCAAGGTTAAGGTTAAGGTCAAGGTCAAGGTTAAGGGTAAGATAAGCTTAAGGTTAAGGTTAGGTTAAGGTCAAGCTTAAGGTTAGGTTGAGGTTAGGGTTAGGTTAAGGTTAAGGTTAAGGTTAAGGCCAAGGTTAAGGTTAAGGTTATGGTTAAGGTTAAGGTTATGGTTAGGTTAGGTTAAGGTAAGGTTAAGGTTACGGTTAGGTTAAGGTTAAGTTAGGTTAAGGTAAGGTTAAGGTTAGGTTAGGCTATAGTTAAATTTAAGGTTAAGGTTAGGTTAAGGGTAAATTTAAGGTTAAGGTTAAGGTTAAGGTTAGGTTAAGGTTAGGTTAACATAAGGTTAAAGGTTACAGGTTTAGTCATGTTAAGGTTAAGGTTAAGGTTACGAGTTTAGTCAGATTAAGGCAAACGTTAAGGTTAAGATTAAGGTTAAGGGGGTAAGGTTAAGGTTAAGGTTAAGGGTAAGCTCAAGGTTAAGGTTAATCTTATGGTAATGGGAAGGTTAAGGGTAAGGTTATGGTTAAGGTTAAGGTTAAGGTTAAGGGTTTGGTTAAGGTTAGGGTTAGGTTATAGTTAAGGTCAAGGTTAAGTTTAAGGTTAAGGGTAATGTCCTTAATGTTAACCCTAACCTTAACTATAACTTAAACCTAACCTTACCCTAACCTTAACCATACCCTTAACCTTAACTATACCCTTAAGCTAACCTTAACCTTAACCTTAAACTTAACATTATATTAACTTTAACCTAACCTTAACTTTGACTTTACACTTAACGTAACGTTAACCTTAACCTTAACCTTTCCCTTAACCTTAACCTTAACGTTAATGTTAACCTTAAACTTTACCCTAACCTTACCTTAACCTTAACCTTAACCTTAACTTTACCCTTAACCTAGCATTAAACTTAACCTTAACTATAACCTAACTCTAACCTTGACCAAACCTTAACCTTAACCTTAACCTTGACCTTAACCTAACCTTCACCTTAACCTTGACTTTACCATTAACCTTAACCTTAACCTTAACATTAACTAAACCCTTAACCTTAAACTTAACCTGAATAAACACGTAACCTTAACCTTAACCTTAACCTAACCTTAACCTTAACTTTACCCTTAACCTAACCATAACCTTAACCTTAACCTAACATTAACCTTACCCTTAACCTTAACCTTACCCTTAACCTAATCTTACCCTTGAATTTACCGTTAACCTTAACCTTAACCTAACCTTAACCTTAACCTTAACCTTGACTTTACCCTTAAACTTAACATTAACCTAACATTAACCTTAAACTTAACCTTACCCTTAACCTTCTCCTTAACCTTAACCTTGACTCTACCCTTAACCTAACCTTAACCTTAACTATAACCTAGCCCTAACCTTGACCTTAACTTTACCCTTAACCTTGACCAAACACTTAACCTTAACCTTAACCTGACTAAACCCATAACCTTGACCTAACCGTCAAGGTTAGGGTGAGGTTATATTTAAGGTGAAGGTTAGGTTATAGTTAAGGTTAATGGTTTGGTTAAGGTTAGGGTTAGGTTAAGGTTAAGGTCAAGGTTAGGTTAAGGGTAAAGTCAAGGTTAAGGTTATGGTTATGGGAAGGTTAAGGTTAAGGTTAGGGTAAAGGTAAGGTTAAGGTCAAGGTCAAGGTTTAGGTTAAGTTAGGTTAGGTTAAGGGTTTGGTCAAGGTTAGGGTTAGGTTATAGTTAAGTTCAAGGTTAAGGTTAGGTTAAGGTTAATTTTAAGGCTAAGGCTATGGTAAAGGTTAGGTAAAGGTTAAGGTTAAGGCTATGGTAAAGGTTAGGTAAAGGTTAAGGTTAAGGTTAAGGTTAAGGTTAAGGTTAAGGTTAACCTTAACCTTAACCTAACCTTAACCTTACACTTAACATAATATTAACCTTAACCTTAAGCTTAACCTTAATATGACTAAACCTATAACCTTAACCTTACCCTTAACCTTAACATTACCTTTAACTATAACCTAACCTTAACCTTGACCTTAACTATAGCCTAACTCTAACCTTGACCAAACCCTTAACCTTAACCTTACCCCTAACCTTAACTTATCCTTAACCTTAACCTTAACCATAGTCTTAACCTCAGGTTAAGGTGAAGGTTAAGGGTAAGGTTAGGGTGAAGGTTAGGGTAAGGTTAAGATTAGGTTAAGGGTAAATTTAAGGTCAAGATTAGGGTTAAGGTTAAGGTTAAGGTTACCTTATAGTTAAGGTTAAGGTTAACAGTAAGGTTAAGGTTAAGGTTATGGTTATGGTTATGGGAAGGTTAAGGTTAAGGTTAGGGTTAAGTTAAGGTTAAGGTTAAGGTTTGGTCAAGGTTAGGGTTAGGTTATTTTTAAGGTCAAGGATAAGGTTAGGTTAAAGTTAATTTTAAGGTTAAAGGTAATGTTAAGGTTAAGGTTACGGTTAAGTTAAGGTTAAGGTTAAGTTTTTTTTAAGGTTAGGGTTAGGTTATAGTTAAGGTTAGGTTATCGTGAAGGTTGAGATTAAGATTACGCTTAACCTAACCTTAACATAACTTAACCTTAACCTTGAGCTTAACCTAACCTTAACCTTAACCTTACCCTTAACCTTCAGCCTTAACCTTAACCTAACCTTAACCTTAACCTTATTTTAATCTTAACCTAACCTTAACCTAAACCTAAACCTAATCTTAACCTTAACCATAACATTAACCTTAACCTTAACCTCAAACTTAACCTAACCTTAACCTTAACCTTAACCTATCATTAACCTTAACCTTAACCTGACTAAACCTGTAACCTTAACCTTCACCTTAACCTTAACTATGACCTAACCCTAACCTTCACCAAACCCTTACCCTTAACCTAACCTTAATCGTGACTTTACCCTTAACCTAACCTTAACCTTAACCTTCCCCTAACATTAAACCTAACCTTATCCTAACCATAACCTTAACTTTACCCTTAACCTAATATTAACCTTAACCTAACCTTAACCTTACCCTTAACCTTAAATTTAACTATAACATAACCCTAAACTTGACCAAACCTTAACCTTAAACTTAACCTTGAACTTATCTTAACATTAACCTTAACCTTAACCTTATCTTAACCTTAACTATAGCCTAACCCTAACCTTTACCAAACCTTAACCTTAACCTTAACTTTACCCTTAACCTAACCTTAACCGTAATCTTAACCTTGAATTTACCCTTAACTTTAACCTTCACTTTTCCAATAACCTTAAGGGTTTGGTTAAGGTTAGGGTTAGGTTATAGTTAAGGTCATGGTTAAGGTTAGGTTAACCTTATCTTACCCTTAACCTAGCCTTAACCTTAACTATAACCCGTAACCTTAACCTAACTTTACCCTTATCTTAACCTTAACTTTAATGTTGACCTTGACCTTAACCTTACCCTTAAGCTTATCTTAACCTTCACCTAACCTTAACCTTAACTTTACTCTTAACCTTACCTTAACCATAACCTTAACCTAACCTTAACCTTAGGCTTACCCCTAACCTTATCTTAACCTTACCTTAACCATAACCTTAACGTTAAGATTATAGTTTAGGTTAAGGTTAGGTTAAGGGTAATATAAGGTTAAATTTAAGGTCAACGTTAAGGTTACGTCAAGGTTAAGGTTAGGTTAGGTTAAGTAAAGGTTAAGGTAAGGTTAAGGGTAAGGTTAAGGTTAAGGTTAGGGTTAGGGTAAAGCTTCAGGTTAAGGTTATGGTTAAGGTTACAATTATCGTTAGGGTAAGGTTGGGGTTAGGTTATAGTTAAGGTTAAGTTTAAGGTTAATGTTAAGGTTAAGCATAGGTTATAGTGAAAGTTAAGGTTAAGGGTGAAGGTTAAGGTTAAGGTTAGGTTAAGGGTAGAGTCAAGGTTAACGAAAATTTAAGGTTAAGGTTAGGTTAAGGTCAAGGTTGAGTGTAAGGTTAAGGTTAAGTTTAAGAGTTTGGTTAAGGTTAAGGGTAAGGTTAAGGTTAAGGTTAAGGTAAAGGTAAGGTTAGGTTATAGTGAAGGTTAAGGGTAAAGTTAAGGCTGAGGTTAAGGTTTGGTTAAGGTTAAGGTTAAGGTTAGGGTTAAGGTTAGGGGAAGGTTAAGGTTAAGGTTAAGGGTTTGGTCAATGTTAGGGTTAGGTTATAGTTAAGGTAATGGTTACAGGTTTAGTCAGGTTAAGGTAAACATTAAGGGTTTTGTCAAGGTTAAGGTTAAGGGTTTGGTCAAGGTTAATGTTAAGGGCAAGGTTAAGGTTAAAATAAGGGTAAGGGTAAGGGTAAGGTTAAGGTTACGTTAAGTTTTTGGTTAGGGTAATGTTAGGGTTAGGTTATAGTTAAGGTTAAGGGTTTAGTTAGGTTAAGGTTAAGATTAAGTGCAAATTCAAGGTTAAGGTTAGGTTAAGGTTATGGTTAAGGTTAAGGTTAAGGTTAAGGTTAGGGGAAGGTTAAGGTTAAGTTAGGTTAAGGTAACATTAAGGTTACGAGTAGGTTTAAGGTTAGGTTAAGGGTAAAGTTAAGATTAAGGTTAGCGTTAAGGTTAAGGTTAAGGTTAAGTTATAGTTAGGTTATGTTAAGGGTAAAGTTAAGGTTAAGGAGAAGGTTAGGGTAAGGTTAAAGGTTAAGGTTAAGGTTGCTAGTGTCAGTATTGTCATACCGCCATCAATGATCAAACTTACCCTTTTTCATTTTCATATTAGGAGTCCCATACCATAAATTTTCATCATTTCATTAGGTCATGGATTCATTGATGGTAGTGTTCTTTCATCAGTTTCCCCTCATGTGAAACTTGTTGATTCTCCTCTCTATGGTCTTTAGTAATGATTCACTTTCACTCTATAATTCATGTTAGTAGGTCATAGATTTGGACTCATTACGTGTTAGGGTCTCATCATGGTCAAATCAATGAGTCAAGTTTCATAAATATCAGCAAGGTCATGAGGAATTCAAACAAACTCAAAGGCACAATATCTGGAAAGATTAAAGAATTTTTACTATTGAGCTTGATGTAATTTTCACCTCAAAACATGGTTTGAGGTGAAAACATGGTACTTTGCTTTTATCATTTTTCCTTATGTAATTTTATGTATTCATATGTAATAAGTTGCACTTCAGAAGCTGCTATCTCCACTAAGCCACCACACTGCCTTTTAGAGGTGTTTTCCATAGCATTTTTAGTGTAAAATCATGTTCTAAGTATTTCCTTCAGAAGGAGCTCAGAAAGAGCTTTCCAGCGGTATATTATACTCTCAAAACTCACTCATGGATTGAAAAATATGCCTAAGTGAACAAAAGTCCCCAAAAGCCTAACCCTACCCCTTTTCTTATTTGTCCCTTAGACTTCATTTCATAAAATTATAAAGTTTTTCATTATAAAATCCTTTCCCTTCGACCCGATCGCATCCCCATTTTTGTGATCCGATCACACCCTTTTCCCCCGACCCAATCACACCATTCAAATCGCACATCCCGATAGATCCACCTTTGACTAACCCTTCCACGATTACAAACTTCTGATGCGATCACATTGCACCACAAGCTTGATCACATTGCATTAGTCCCACTCTATTGATTTCCCCCGATGCGATGAATTGCATATCACCAATTTCATATCTCATTTCCAAGCACTTAAGCCCGCTCCTCTTCCCGATTGCAATTGCAATTGTCCATGGGCCCCACCTTAAGTCCTTTCCACCTTTTCAATGAAAAAAGGGTTTTTCCTTTGTAAACCAGAAATCTCATTTTTATTTTTTTTATAAAAACTTCCCCTCCATCACACCCATTTCCATAGTGTTAGTGTTAGTTTAGTCATACTTCCATCAGTGATAAATTTTTTTCTTTTGCATTTGCATATTAGGAGTCCCATACCATAAATTTTCACCATTCCAATAGGTCATGGATTCATTGATGGTAGTGGTCTTTCATCATTTTTTCCCTCATGTGAAACTTGTCGATTCTCCTCTCTTTAGTCATGAGTCATTTTAACTCTGTGAGTCATGTTAGTAGGTCATAGGATGGGTCTCATTAGGTTCTAGGATCTCACCATGGTCAAATTAATGAGTCAAGTGTCAATAAATATCAGCAAGGTCATGAGGAGGTCTAGACCCTAAAATCCTTCAATGCCTTTATAAGAGCCAATGCTTGTTTCTCAATGATATTATACCACAAAGCATCATCTCTAATATTCCTACTGAAAAAGGAAATTGGCTTTTCAATCTGATCTCTCTTTTGCATCAAAACTGCAACCATAGTATGCTTCGATGCAAATGAAAATATAATGAAATCTTGAGTGTAATTGGGACTAATCAAGACTGGGGCATTGGACAAAGAAAACTTTACCAAATTGAATGACTTGATAGCCTCCTCACTCCATTTGACAGTGCTATCTTTCTTCAACATGTTAGTCATTTCTCTTAGATGTTCAGCCAAATTAGGTATAAATATGCGCAATAAGTTCATCTTACCATTGAATGCTTGAATCTCCTTTTTTTTATGTGGAAGGTCTATGTGTCGAATTGCCTCCACTCTATATGGATCAATGCAGATACCATCTTTAGAGATGATATTCCCCAGCAACTTGCCTTCATCCATGGAAAAAAGGCTTTTCTTTGGATTGAGAGAAATCCCAAACTTTCTACATCGCTGAAACACAACTCTCAAATGGTGCAAATGCTCTCATCATTGAACCAGAAAACACTGTTAGATCATCCAAATAAAAAACAAGAGAAACATCCTTTTCATTGGAAAAAGCAATATCCATTGCTCGCTGGAAAGTAGCTCCAGCATTCTTCAGTCCAAATGGAATTTTGGCATACTGGAAAGTTCCCCAGGGTGTTGTGAAAGCGGTTTTGTCTTGGTATTTTTCATGCATCAAGATCTAATTATAGCCTAAGTAGCCATCAAGTAGTGACATCCTTAATGCTCCAACTACTCTTTGCAGAATATGGTCCATCTTCAGAAGTGGATAGTTATCTTTTAAAGATGCTTTATTCAGATTCCGAAAATCTATGCACAACCTTATCCCTCCTGTCTTCTTGCGTTTAGGGAAAAAATTTGAAATCCAATCAGAAAATCTAATTGGAACAATGATACCAGCTTTGTATAATCTGTTTACCTCTTTTACAATGGATGGAAACAGCTTTGGGTTGATTCTTCTCAGCTTCTGTCTGAATGGCTTCTGATCCGGCTTGATGGGAATAGTATGATGAATTATGTTCTTGTCATACACCTTCAAATCTGAATAATCCCATGCAAACACATCAGAAAATTCAAAAAGTAATTTAACATATTGTTCCTTTACCTCAAGGGACAATGCCTTTGATAACTTCACAAGCTTGGGCTTGTCAGCTATCCCAAGGTTGACATCTTCAACTCCTTTCTCAGTAGGCACCAAGCTTGGTTTCTTTGCAACATCATCCTGATCAAAAAGCTCCTCTAAAGGTATGAGATCTCTAGGAATTACATTGTCCTTAAATTGCAATATGTCCATCTGATTTGTTTCAATTTCTTGATCATCAGCCTAATACCTTAAATTGTCCAGAACAGTAGGCCTATGTTTGACATAAATTTCAAACTTGTTGCTAGAGTTCATTGGAATTTTCAAGTTTCTTGTAGTAGTGGCTAGAGAATTAGCAATGATATTCTGCATCTTGGGTGCTGCTGTCAAAGTGTACTCAGAAAATGTCCTCAAAATTTCAAGGACTGCATTTCTATGTGCCCTCAATCGTGGATTTTTTTCTTGGTATTCTCCTTTTACCTTTTTGATTACCATCTCTGAATCTCCATAGATAGAAATCCTATTTGCATTTAAATTCTTCGAAATTTTCAAACCTACAATCAAAGCTTCATACTCTACTTAATTGTTAGAGCAATCAAAAGCCAACTTATAAGCACATACTCTAACATTATTGGGAACCTTTTCAGGCTGGAAAATATGGCTCTGAATCCATATTCAAATACCAACACCATCCTTGCCAACAGCTCCATCAAAGTCCATGCTCCAAAGGCATTCTTCTTCTTCTTTTAAATGCTGAAATTTTTCTTCTTTATCTACTTTTTCTTGGCTAAATTCTGCATCTTTCTACTGTTCATTGTCTTTTTGTCGCTGGAAAGGAGGAAGCTCGAAAGTGCTTGTTGCTTTATCTTTTTCCTGTTTAAGTATTTCCCTAAAATTTTCTAAAATTTCAGGCATCTGATCTACTTCTACTAACTAAACACTTTCATCATTCAAACCACCATATGAATATAATACAAATGACTCTAAATCTGTTTGGACTGCATTAATGGGATGATTTACTGGCTTCTCTTTGCTAGTGATCATGTATTTTATTTTCTTCTCCCTATATAGTTTCCTCAACTGGCTAAACACTAGAATGGTGGCATAAGAGAATTCAAGCTGCATGGTTCCTTTAAGTTTCACACCCCAAGACCTGGATAGAAGCATTCCAAATTGTGGTGGAACATCAGCGACAACTAAATCCATCAAGACATTCTTGGCTGGGATTTTATCTATATATACTACCAAGTCTTTGATAAGACCAATACAATGGACCCTACATGAGTCAAAATAATAAAAATCATGGTATTTTCAAGTAATATCAAGTCCTAACTTCTCCATGATGGCTTTGAACATCAAATTATGTGAGGCTCCAGAGTCCAACATAGCATTCTGTAAGATGAACTCATGTAAATAAGACTCAGGTAAAAGGGAGGGACTTCACTTTCTTCAGATTGATATTTTGTGGCTAGACCAAAGATGAGTTCAGGGTAATCACCTTCAACATTTACCATATCTGAAACAGAGTCTATTTGCAAAATCCTAGACACCTGATGTTTATATGCACTATTTTTCACCAACTTAGTCAAGGGCATGGACACCTTTAGCTTAGAAATTTCATTTTATAAATTAAAAGGAATTTTTTCTACCTCTTTGATGGGAGGATATTTATTCTCTACTTGCTCCTTTGCTGCGCTCTGTTGGTTCTTCTCATTTGGCCTATTAATCGCTAAAGATGCTTTACTAGGAGAAGGATCTGCAGGCTCCTTCCCCTTTCTCTGAGTATTTTAAGGATCATTTTTTGATTGGAGCTCTTTTCTCTTCTGAATGGGACTAATCAAAACATATTTTTTCCTTAAATAATACTGCTTTTTTGGGTTGATAAAGCATTCATGTACCCTCTTTGGAAATCATCAAACTCTTATTCTAACACTGTATCATTAGCCAATATGAAATCTTCATCCCTTTGAATGTTTGTAATCACTGTGTATTCTTCGTCTTCTGTGAGAAATATGGGAGCACCATCTGCAGTGAAGAAATGATTGGCTTCAATCACAGGATCATCATCATCATCTGTCTCGGTTCCCTGAATGTAATTCTGCTACAATGGAGTCCTGATCTGCTGTTGTGATGGTGCTTGGTCCTGAACTCTCTGTTCTCTTTGTTTGATTCTAAATTTTAGTTGCTGTCCTATGAAATTCAGATTCCTTATTTGTGCTTCAGGCCTATCTGAAATCGTCAGCCGATAAACCATATTTTCGACTGTCCGGATCAAAGTGTCAATCTTGCTGTCTGAAGGAGAGGCTTCTTCTTTAATAGTTACTCTCTTTTCAGCTCTGGTCCGTGCTCTTTTGGCTAGAAAATTCGCTTCTACACTCACAACTATCTTCTGCATGTCTTCAAGTGTGGTGGGGTCTCTTTCTCGTAGCTGATATACCATATTCGTGTCGAAACCATCCAGAAACTTAAGCAAGGCTAATCCCACAGGAGGTTTCAGGTTAGACGGAATAGCATTATATACAACATTAAATATTAGACAATAATCTTGTACAGTTTCACCCACATTTCTTTTAATATTCTCATATTCAGAAAAAATTTGGAGTGGGTTTTTTTTACCTCCCACAGGTCTAAGAACTGTGTATGTAACTCCTACAAAGTGTAGATAGAGCCTGCTGGTAAGGTTCTGAACCACTTTCTAACTTCACCTCCAAAAATTTTGACAAACAACCTTATGGTTACGTTCTCTACCTCTACCTCATGTAGATAAAAAAAGTCATTCATCTTATCAACATGCTGCTGGGCTATGATGCTTTGAGTGGAATCAAAGATATGAATTTTAATTTGATAATCAACAGGCATATCATTCAAGTTCTAAGGTAAAACTAGGGGTGCATACTGGGCAGCCATGACTCGAGGTGGATTTACAACAGTGTTTTTGCTACTAGGATTCAAGGGAGGTGTTGATGGAGGAGATGAAAGCTGAGAATTTACTGATGGGAATGATGATGAATTAGGAGGAGGAAATGTTGTTCCTGATGACTCTGAAGTCTCAGGGATATTGGTTACAATGATAGATGACTCAGGGGAATTCAAAATGCAATTATCAATTGATGTATTTGCCCTTTGAACTTCGATATCTACAAGAAATCCTGGACCTAAAAATATGTCGTCAAGTGTAGTTTCAGACCTAATTCTGAACAAAGAAAGCTCAAAACACTCATCAAAAGAAAGATCTTCTACAAAAAACCACTCACTGGGCCAAGTATGGGATCTGAAGATAGGTCTTGGACTTAGTGATCCTTCTTGTCTTCTGACTATCCTTGGAATGAGATTAGGATTTTCAAACACAAGGGGAGGATTTGGATCTGGATTGGCCCTTGTGTATCTTCTTGAAGCCATTGTGGTCAAAATTCTACCTTAAAAAATTATATTTCAGCCTAGAAAACTATGAACATCATCATCCAGAGTCCAGGAATTTACAAGGAAAATATTACTGGGGTGATGAATCTTCTATGCTAAATGTGTTCCCCAGTGGAGTCACCAAAAATGTTAACACCTAATTTGAACCTGAGGCTGAAAAAGGAAAATCAGGGTAACCTTTAAACCACGCTCAGCCTTGTAGCTAGCCCTACAAGGTCAGGAGAGGGCTCTCTCTGTAAAAATATATTCAATGAAGTATAACAATAAACTGATATTAGGCTAGGTATAATAATGGGAAATGTTTTAATGAATGAATTTCAGGGATGTATGGAACAAATGGGATAGTTTGAAACTGGGGAATTAAATCAGGGATACAGGGTATTTCATGGGGCAAGGTGGGCAGGAAATTTTAGAAATTAAGTTTAAATAATGATGGAATGGAAAGACTGGTGAAAACATGATATGTACTTGAAATCAAGTTTTATAGCCTTCACCTCGAGCCCCAAACTTCAATGACTATGTACTTGAAATCCGACCAAAAATAACGTGGTATACACAATTATGGTGACACAGTTTCTAATCCATTATCTTCAACAATGGTAGTGCTTCGAAATCCTACCATTCACTGGTCCTCCAGGGCAATCTTGGCCATCCATATCTGAAAGAAAGAAGGTATTTTGTCCCCTATATGATGAAATCTTGTATGGTCCTTTTTTCCCCTATTCAATGAAATAATAAAGGCAAAGTATCATGTTTTCACCTCAAAACATAGTTTTGAGGTGAAAATTACATCAAGATGAATAAAACATCTCTTTGATTTTCCCAGGTGCTATGACTTTGAGTTTATTAGACTTCCTCATGATCATGTTGATATTTATTGACACTTGACTCATTAATTTGACCATGGTGAGATCCTAGAACCTAATGAGACTCATCCTATGACCTAATAACATGACTCACAGAGTGACAATGACTCATGACTAAAGAGAGGAGAATCAGCAAGTTTCACATGAGGGAAAAACTGATCAAAGACCACTACCATCAATGAATCCATGACCTAATGGAATGGTGAAAATTTATGGTATGGGACTCCTAATATGCAAATGCAAAAGAGAAATTTTGATCGTTGATGGAAATATTACTAGACTGACACTAACATTGGCTCCAATGGGGATGGTAGCTCCTTGGAGGTGCCAATAAAACCGTAGACCAAGTAGCCTTATCCATTGGGCATGGAGTCAAAAAATATTGAAAAAGGACACAATGCAAACTGACTCTGACTCAAGAATAAGATTGAAAACTAAAATATAACCAAACCATACACATATCATTCAAGTTTTATAGCCTTCACCTCGGGCCCCAAACTTCAATGACTATGTACTTGAAATTCGACCAAAAATAACATGGTATATACAATGATGGTGACACAGTCTCTGATCCATTATCTTCAACAATGGTAGTGCCTCGAAATCCTACCATTCACTGGTCCTCCATGGAAATCTTAGCCATCCATATCTGAAAGCAAGAAGGCATTTTGTCCCCTATATGATGAAATCTTGCATGGTCCTTTTGTCCCCTATTCAATGAAATAATAAAGGCAAAGTATCATGTTTTCACCTCAAAACATAGTTTTGAGGTGAAAATTACATCAAGTTGAATAAAACATTTCTTTGATTTTCCCAGATGCTGTGACTTTGAGTTTATTAGACTCCCTCATGACCTTGCTAATATTTATTGACACTTGACTCATTAATTTGACCATGGTGAGATCCTAGAACCTAATGAGACCCATCCTATGACCTACTAACATGACTCACAGAGTGAAAATGACTCATGATTAAAGAGAGGAGAATCAGCAAGTTTCACATGAGGGAAAAACTAATGAAAGACCACTACCATCAAAGGATGTCTTAATGCAAACTGATCCAGAAGGTCGAAGAGGTAAGTGGATAATAGCTATGTTGGATTATGATTTAGAGATCAAGCCTACAAAGTTGATTAAAGGCAAAGGATTGGAAAAACTAATGGCCCAATCAAACTTGCGTGCTTTGGATATAAACCTCATAACAACAATGTCTGAAGATGAAGATGAACATTTTCTTGTTCCAGTTTCAGAAATTTTTATTCAATCCCCATGGTATTCAGATATTGTTTATGTTCTTCGGCATCTTTCACCACCTCCAAGAATGTTTAAAAGCAAAGGTAGATCACTGAAACTTAAGTCTTCTAAATACTATATTTTAAATAGTGCCCTTTATTAGAAAGATCCAGGAGGTATTATGCTCAATTTTTTAGTTGAAGAAGAGGCTTAGAAGGTAATGGATGACTTTCACAAAGGTGATTGTGGTGGTCACTTGTTTTGGAAAACTATAGCTAACAAGGTATTGAGAGAAAGGTATTATTGGTCCACTTTATTTTCAGATCTGTATAAAACAGTGATTAGTTGTCATGAATGTCAAGTTTTTCAAGGGAAAAGGAAATTTCTTCCTCTTCCTTTGAAACCAGTTGCAGTAAATGATCCCTTTCAGCAGTGGGGACTTGATTTCATAGGAGAAATCCATATCATTTGCACAGCATCGATGTATCCTGACAGGTATATATTACCTCACCAAATGGATCGAGGCCGTTCTAGCAAGGCAGGCTATAGATACGGTAATTATCCAATTTTAGAGTCAAACATCTTATCTCGTTTTGTCTGCCCTCACAAAATTATAACAGATAACGCAGAAGTGTTCAAATCTAAGAGGATGGTGGAGTTTTGAAACAAATACAATATTATTCTGGGCCATTCAACAACATACTACACACAAGGCAACGACCTGGCAGAATCATCGAATAAGTCTCTGATAAGCATAATCAACAAAATGATGGAGGCAAACAAGAGGAACTGGCATCGAAATATCATCAATGCATTATGGGCAGACAGTGTTAGCAGTAAGAAACTCATAGGTATGTAAACCTTTTGAATTGGTTTATGGTACTGATGTTATCTTTCCTACATCACTTACAATTCCAGTCATGAGATTATTGCAAGAGGTTGGCAGTGAAGAAGATGATAATCAGCAAAGGATCAATCAAATGATCCACCTTTAGCAAACAAGAGAGGAAGTGTCACAGAATGCTATTCATTTGTAGGAGAAGATAAATAAGATCTATGACCAAAAGACCAAGGCAGAGAAGTTTCAGTTAGATGATGTGGTGTTGAGATGGGATGCATGAAATGAGGAAAAGGGGAAGCATGGTAAGTTCGACAACATGTGGAAAGGACCATACAAGATTTCATCATATAGGGGACAAAATGCCTTCTTTCTTTCAGATATGGATGGCCAAGATTGCCTTGGAGGACCAGTGAATGGTAGGATTTCTAAGCACTACCATTGTTGAAGATAATGGATCAGAAACTGTGTCACCATCATTGTATATACCACGTTATTTTTGGTCAGATTTCAAGTACATAGTCATTGAAGTTTGGGGCCCGAGGTGAAGGCTATAAAACTTGAATGATATGTGTATGGTTTGGTTCTATTTTAGTTTTCAATCTTAGTCTTGAGTTAGAGTCAGTCTGCATTGCGTCCTTTTTCAATATTTTTTGACTCCATGCCCAATGGATAAGGCTACTTGGTCTACGGTGTTCTTGGCACCTCCAAGGAGCTACCATCCCCATTGGAGCCAATGTTAGTGTCAGTCTAGTCATACTGCCATCAACGATCAAAATTTATCTTTTGCATTTGCATATTAGGAGTCCCATACCATAAATTTTCACCATTCCATTAGGTCATGGATTCATTGATGGTAGTGGTCTTTCACCAGTTTTTCCCTCATGTGAAACTTTCTGATTCTCCTCTCTTTATTCATGAGTCATTTTCACTCTGTGAGTCATGTTAATAGGTCATAGGATGGGTCTCATTAGGTTCTAGGATCTCACCATGGTCAAATTAATGAGTCAAATGTCAATAAATATCAGCAAGGTCATGAGGAAGTATAATAAACTCAAAGTCACAGCATATGGGAAAATCAAAGAAATGTTTTATTCATCTTGATGTAATTTTCACCTCAAAACTATGTTTTGA
This sequence comes from Pinus albicaulis, assembly GCA_034641835.2. Lineage (NCBI taxonomy): Eukaryota > Viridiplantae > Streptophyta > Pinopsida > Pinales > Pinaceae > Pinus > Pinus albicaulis. Next base: position 984,976,106 of record CM076578.1, on the reverse strand, counting down.
GGTGAAAACATGATACTTTGCCTTTATTATCATCTCTTATGTAATTTTATATCATCATATGTAATAAGTCACACTTCAGAAGCTGCTATCTCCATAAGTCACCACCCTGCCCTTCAGAGAAGTTTTCCACAACATTTTCAATATGTCCATCAGAAAGAGCTTGGAAATAGCTTTCCAACGATATATTATACTCTCAAAACTGACTCTTGGATTGAAATTTATGCCTAAGTAAATAAATCTCCCCTATACCCTAAACCCTACTCCTTTTCCCATTTTTTCCCTTAAACTTTATTTTATTAAAGTTTAATGTTTTCTTGTATAAAACCCCTTTTTCCTATCTGATGGCATAATCGAATCATTAAAAATTTTTAAAAACATAAAACCCCGATGTGATTTAATAAACCTCGCCCCTCATTTCCCTTTAAACTTTATAATAAAGTGTTAAACTTTTTTATTGTAATTCCCCCAATCTGATCTCATAACCCCCCTCTGATCGCAATCACAACATTTAAATCGTGCATTTTGATGGACCCTTGTGACTACAAAAAACTTTGATGCGATTGCATACACCCAATGAGATCTCGACCGTCGATCTGCCCATGAGATCGGACGGCCCACACTCCATCGCTTCATCGCAATCGGCACTTTCGATCGATCCCCTTCGACTGACCCCTCTTGATTCTTTTGATTGCGATTAACTCCGCTCCCCCGATTACACCTCTGATATCGATCTGCCCATTCGATCGAATGGCCCACAGTTCGTCGCACCATCGCAATTGGTGTTTTCGCATAACACTTTGCCTCCGCTCTCCTCCAATCTCCCGATTTCGATTGCTCGGGCCCCACCATTAAACCTTCCGCCCCGCTCCAAAGTAAAAATGCGATTTTCCTTTGTAAATATAAAATTTCATTTTATTTCATTTTGTAAAGGAATTCCCTCCATCGCCCCATCCTCAATCGCATCGATGAAATCCTATTGCGCCTTAACACCTCCCTTCCCTTCCGATTTCGATTGCGATTGTCTCCCGGGTCCCACCTAAAGGCCTTCCCCATTTTTCAACGTAAATTTATTTTTCCCTTTTGAAAAATTTCCGAAACATTTTTTATTTGTTTTTACCCCATTACCCTTTGGCTTATCCTTTACCCCTACTACATTTATTCCAATCGCATCGAAGTTTTAGGGCCTCGTTCCAATATACCTATTCCCTTCCCCTTTCCTCCAATCCCCGATTGTGATTGCCCTTATGCACTAATCGCATCGCAAGTTTTCCATTGTGTGTCACACCTCCTCTGATATTCCGATTGCGATTACGATTCGGGCACACCTCCTTTCCCTTCGCTATTTTTATCCAAAGAGGGGATTTTTCTTCATTAAAGGCATATTCAGTTTTGATGTTTTCAAAAGGAATTTCTCGGCATATATGAGATTTTCAATAAAGAAAAGCAACAGTCAAAGGGCCGAGAAACTAAATATGAACTAGTAAGACATCTTCAGCAATGATTTAAAAGGGATTTATTCTACATGTTTCTTCTTCTCATTTGTTGGATGTAACAACGAATCTCAAGATGGTCAAAATGTGTTATTTTTCCTTCTTTTCACAGGCAGTTTGTTGGTTTCTTTCTATGATCGGACTTCAGTTCTTGAGCTGGAAAAACAGCTCCCTTTTTCTGTGGATCTATTTCCCCACATTTCAATCTATTTAATGTAATTTTTAGTCATTTGTAAGAAGTCAATAAGTAAGGGAATAGTGTGGAAATCAAGGAGGACGCTCTGCGCTCCCATTGTAATAGTTTGACAGGGAATTAATAAGAAATGCAGCTCTGATTTGTGGGATCCATGTCGTATCAATTTTAGCATTTGTTCTTTCCTTTGTGTTCTTATGTAAAAATTGTTATGTATACCATTCATTAATAAGAATTTATGGTTGAATGCTTTCAAGATAGATAGGTAGAATCCATTTTTAATGCTCTACCTTGGGGAAAAATTCAATATTCTATGTTTTGTTCTGTTTGAAAAGGATCTGTCTCTTATTCCCTTTTCAGCTCCTCACCAGTCTTTCCATTCCATCATTATTTAAGCTTAGTTGCTAAAATTTCCTGCCCACCTTGCCCCATGAAATACCCTGTATCCCTGAGTTAATTCCCCAATTTCAAACTGTCCCATTTGTTCCATACATCCCTGAAATTCATTCATTAAAACATTTCCCATTATTATACCTAGCCTAATATCAGTTTATTGTTATACTTCATTGAATATATTTTTACGGAGAGAGCCCTCTCCTGACCTTGTAGGGCTAGCTACAAGGCTGAGCGAAGTTTAAAGGTTACCAAGATTTTCCTTTTTCAGGCTGAGGTTCAAATTAGGTGATAGCATTGCTCCCACTCCCCTTCCTCGCCGATTTGCAATTACGATTCCCTTGGGTCCCACTAAAGCCTTCTGCCCTTTCCAAAGAAAAAGAGCTTTCCCCGGTGTTAAAGCAATTTTTCATTTTTTGTTTTAAGAGGACATTCCATTTATCGCATCGCAAATCACTCTGTCACAAGTTTTAATCGCTATGTCCTCTCCTGACCTGTCGATGCGGTGAATCACATGTCACTCATCGCATCACGCATTTCCTCCACCATGTGTTACACCCGCTCCCACTCCGACTTGCGATTACGATTTTCATGGGTCCCACCTTAAATCCCTTCCACCTTCTCAATCAAAAATCGTTTTGTTCCCTATGTAAAAGCGTAAAAATTGTTTTAAATTGTTTCAAAGGGATTTATACCATCGGACATTGCTTATTACCCCCACTCTATTGTATTACTCCATTGCATTTCTTCCAATTGCATTGCAAGTTTCGTCGCATCATTCCAATGCACCCTCTCGCTATGATTTCCGATTTGCGATGGTGATTTCCTCCTTTTCCCTATACACTTTCGCATCGTAGTTTCCAATTGCATCATTCCAAAACACCTTCCCTCCCTTCCAATTGCGATTTGTGATCCCAAATTGGGCCCACCATCATTTCCTTTGCTCCTTTTCACCCAAAAAGGGGACTTTTCTTCATTAAATGGAAAATTTCGTTCTGATTAGTTTTAAAGGCATTTTCTTCAAAAGTTGGTTTTTCTTCAAAGAGTAAAGATAGAGACAAAAATTCAAGGCCAAGAGCTAAATATAAACACAGAGATCATGACAGCACAACAAAAACGATAAAAGGAGAAATGGTTCCAAATTTGTATTTCTTCTCCTCCGTTTGAGCAAATGAAAATATTCAAGACAGTCAAAATCTATTTTTTCTCCTTCTTTTTAGGGGAAAATTGTTAGTTTTCTTCCTATATTCAGATTTCGGTTTCTAAGCTGCTGAAACAACTCCTCCTTCTGTGGATCTACCCCCCTCAAATTATGTATATTTAATGTAATTCTTCATCATTTGTAAGGGGGAATAAAGTGTGGAAATAGTTTAGAAATCACTGAGGATGCTCTGCGCTCAATTTGTAACAGTTTGGCAGGGAATTAATAAAGAAATGCAGCTCTGATTTGTGGGATCCATGTGGTATGGATTTTAGCATTGTTCTTTCCTTTGTGTTCATTTGTTAATTTTTATGTTTGCCACTCATTCATTCATATCTCTGGTTGAATTCTTTCAAGATATATAGGTATAATCCATTGTATAATTCTTTTCCTTGGGAAATCATTCAATGTTCTATGTTTTCTGCTATTTTAAAAGGATCCATCTCCTATGCCCTTTTCAGCTCCTCACCAGTCTTAAACATATCATCATTATTTAAACTAAATTGTTAAAATCCATGCCTATGTTGCCCCATGAAATACCCTATATCTCTGATATACTTCCTCAGTTTTAAACTGCCCAACCCCATCTGTTCCATATAATCCTGAAAATTTATAAAAACATTCCAATTATTATACCTAGCCTAATATTAGTTTACAGTAATACTTCATTGAATATTTTTCTCGGAGAGAGCCCTCTCCTAACCTTGTAGGGCTAGCTACAAGGCTGAGCATGGTTTGAGGTTACCCTAATTTTCCTTCTTTCAGCCTAAGGTCCAAATTAGGTGCTAACAAAGGTTACAGGTTTAGTCAGGTTAAGGTTAAGGTTAGGTAAAGGTTAAGGTTATGGGAAGGTTAAAGTTAAATTTAGGTGCAGGTTAAGTGTAAATTCAAGGTTATGGTTTGGGTTATGGATAAGGTCAAGGTTAAGGTTAGGTTAAGGTTAAGGTTAAGGTCAAGGTCAAGGTTACGAGTTTAGTTAGGTGAAGGTTAAGGTTAAGGGTAAAGGTTAAAGTTACGGGTCTTAACATTAACTTTAGCCTTAACCTAACCTTAACCTTAACCTTAACCTTCACTTGACTAAACCTGTAACCTTAACCTTAACCTAACCTTAACCTTGACCTTAACTATAACCTAACCCTAACCTTAACCTTGACTTTATCCTTAACGTGACCTTAACCTTGACTTTACCCCTAACCTTAACCTAAATTTAACCTTAACCTTCCCATAACCTTCACCTTTACCTAACCTTAACCTTAACCTGACTAAACTCATAACCTTAATTATAAGCTAAACGTAACCTTAATTATAGCCTAACCCTAACCTTGACCAAACCCTTAACATTAACCTTAAGGTTATAGTTAAGATAAAGTCAGGGATAGGTCATAGTTAAGCCTAATGTTAGGTTAAGTTAAGGTTAAGGTTATGGTTATGGTTAAGGGTAAATTCAAGGTTAAGGTTAAGGTTAGGTGAAGGGTAAGGACAAGGTTAAGTTTAAGGTCAAGGTCAAGGTTAAGGATAGGTAAAGGTTAGGGTTAGGGTTAAGGTTAGGGTAAGATTAGGATTAGGTTATATTTAAGGTTAAGGTTAAGGTTAAGGGTAAATTTAAGGTTAAGATTATGGTTAGGGTTTGGTCAAGGTGAGGGTTAGGTTATAGTTAAGGTCAAGGTTAAGGTTAGGTCAAGGGTAAAGTCAAGGTTAAGGGTAAGGTTAGGTTAAGGTTTAGGTTAAGGGTAAAGTCAAACTTAAGGTTAAGGGTAAAGTTAAGGTTAAGGTTAAGGTCAAGGTTAAGGGTAAATTATAGGTCAAGGTTACGGTTACAGGTAAGGTTATGGTTAAGGTTAGGTTAAGGTTAAGGGTTTGGTCAAGGTTAGGGTTAATATTAAGGTTAAGGTTAAGTTTAACTATAAGCTAACCCTAACCTTGACTAGACCCTTAAAATTAACCTAAACCTTAAGCTCAACCATAACCTTAACTTTAACCTTAACCTTACTAAACCCTTTAACCTTGATCTAACCCTTAACCTTACCCTAACCTTAACCTTAACCTTAACCTAACCTTAACCTTGACATTACCCATAACCTTAATCTTAACTTTAACGTTAACCTAAACCTAACCTTAACCATAACCTTACCCTTAACCTTGACCAAACCTTATCTTAACTATAACCTTAACCTTACCCTCAACCTTAACCTTAACCTAACTAAACCCATAACCTTAACCTTAACCTAATCTTAACCTTAACCTAACCTTAACCTTGACTTTACCTTAACCTAACCTTAACCCTTTAACCTTAACCTTAACCTTCCCATAACCATAACCTTAACCTTCTCCTTAACCTTACACTTCACCTTAACCTTAGCCTTAACCTTAACCTTAACCTTGGTTTGGGTTAGGTTAAGGTTAAGGTTAAGGTTAAGGCTAACATTAGTTTAAGGATTTGGTCAAGGTAAAGGTTAAGGGTAAAGTCAAAGTTAATGTTAAATTCAAGGTTAAGGTTAGGCTAAGGGTAAGGTTAGGGTTAAGGTTAAGGTTAAGGTTAAGATTAAGGGTTTAGTTAAGGTTAAGGGTAAGGTTAAGGTTAAGGTTAGGTTAAGGGTAAAGTTAAGGTTAAGGTTAAGGCTAAGGGTTTGGTTAAGGTTAGGGTTAGGTTATATTTAACATCAAGGTTAAGGTTATAGTTAAGGTAAGGTTATGTTAAGGCTGAGGGTAAGGTTAAGGTTAAGGTTAGGTTAAGGTTATGGTTAAGGTAAGGTTAAGGGTAAAGTTAAGGTTAAGGATAGGTTAAGGCTAAGATAAGGTTAAGGGTAAGGTTAAGGTCATGGTCAAGGTTAAGGGTAAGATTAAGGTTATGGGCAAAGTTAAGGTTAAGGTTAGGGTAGGGTTAGGGTAAGGTTAAGGTTAAGATTAAGGTTAGGTTAAGGTTAAGGTTAAGTTCAAGGTTAAGGGTAAATTTAAGGTTAAGTTTATGTTAGGGTTAAGGTTAAGGTTAAGGGTAAGGTTAAGGTTAAGGTTATGGTAAGGTTAGGTTAAGGTTAAGGTTAAGGTTTGGTCAAGGTTAGGTTAGAGTTAAGGTCAAGGTTAAGGTTAGGTTATAGTTAAGGTTAAGGTTAGGTTAAGATTATCAGTTTAGTTAGGTTAAGGTTAGGTTAAGTCAAGGTTAATGTTAGGTTAAGGTTAATATGAGGTTAAGGTTAAGGTTAAGGTTACGTTAAGGGTAAAGTTAAGGTTAAGGTCAAGGTTAAGGTTAAGGTTAATGTTAAGGTTAAGGGTAAAGTTAAGGTTATGGTTAAGGTTAAGGTTATGGTTAAGGTTAAGGTTAATGTTAAGGTTAAGGTTAGGGTTAAGGTTAAGATTAAGGTTAAGGTTAAGGTTAAGGTTAATATTAGGTTAAGGTTAAGGTTAAGGTTAATGTTAAGGGTTTGGTCAAGGTTAGGGTTAGGTTATAGTTATGGTCAAGGTTAAGGTTAAGGGTAAGGTTATATTTAGGTTAAATTTAAGGTTAAGGTGAGGTTAAGGTTAAGATAAGGTTAAGGTTAAGGGTTTGGTCAAGGTTAGGGTTAGGTTATAGTTAAGGTTAAGGTTAAGGTTAGGTTAATTTCAAGGTTAAGGGTAAGGTTAAGGTTAGGTTAAGGTTAAGATTAGGTTAAGGGTAAAGTTAAGGTTAGTGTTGTAGAGATAAATCCCCTCTATGGATAGAGATGATCCCTACTAGACAGATCAGGTCTAGCAACAATCGTAGCATGCTAAGGTGCAAGTTCCTAATTGCAATAGACCAAATTGCGATGAAGGCCTACCTCAAGTCCAACGTTGTTGTTTGTAGAGAAGATGGCGCTCCTGTTTCCTTGCTCCAGCAGATCACAATCCTCTCGCTTGCCGCTATCGAACACCTGCACACACAAGAAACACGACAAACACAAGCGTAAAACCCAATATATGAAATTAAGTATCAGTCAGAGAAGACACAACCCATGATCATAATGAAAAATACGAGTGGAACCATAACCAATAGTCACTTATCATTAATTCATACAAAGGAAAATACAGCCTGGCTTTGACGCTGAACCTTCCTTCGGCGGGTCGTCAGCGGAATACGTCTTGGTAAAGCTTGTTGGGAATGGGGACAAGCCTCTCTCTTCGATCGTCAATCTCCTTGCTATTGATTTAGCTCTATGAGGACTATTGCAGCATTCTTGGGCTATGAAGGCTCTTGGAGACTAGCTTGAAAAGGGAAATGGGAAGCTTATATAGATGGTGGAAGGGGAGTTGGGGTCCCTACAATCATGGGATTAGCCCTATCCTCAAGGAAGCTTCCATGAGAGGCGGAAAACCACTTCCTCTACATGGAGATCCGGAGCCAACCTCCCAACTCAATTTAGAGACCAGTTCAGGAATTGGTTGGAGTCAATATTCCACCATTTATTTTTAAAAAACACTCTTTATTAATCCTGGCGTGAGTGTGACTCTGAGACAGAGCACCAATTGGTGTGCCCTCTTTGGAGGATTTCCCCCATTGGCGCGGGTATAACACTGACGGGTTGCGCCAAGGATAAAAAGGCTATTTTTAGGGTTTTTCACAAGGATTTGTCTTTAGGGGAATGAAATTCCATGTCTATGGGAATGCCATGAAATTATTTTCAGATCATTTCACTGCTCACAGGTCACGGAATAAGCCCTCCAATATGCGGGACGGGGAATTGCAGGGACGGTGACAAATTGTTGTGTAACAGATGCCCCCTAAAGCATGAGGCCCGAAAGAGAGAGAGGGGTGAAATGATTTACGAGAACATGTCCAACTAAAAACACTGTTTTCGGAAAACCAAACCGACCTTAAAAAATAAAAATAAATAAAAAAAAATTAAAAAAAAAAAATCCTAAAATCACTCTATTTATACCATTTTCTTTTTGCCCTAGATAATCATAATCCTTTCAAATTCATTGCATTTCCCCTGATGATGGACTCACGTAAGAAGTCTGAAACGTTGGGTTATTAATACACTTGAACAGGTTATTCCACTATTCTGCCAAACTTATGCACCTGTATGGACTCTCTTTTTATAGAGAAGTACAACTGATATCTCAAATACATGATATATATGTGGTATGGGCGCAGCCATCCATAACAGAGTATACAAGAATCTAGATCCAAGGAATGGACACAGCCATCCAATAAGAATCAATAAAGAGACTCGGGTATGGTTGCAGCCATCCAATTAGTGAGTCATGTAACCAATCATAATAATCCACAAAATCGCAACCTAGATTCCAACAGACAAAATCCAGGGTCTTGCGCTCCATCTCGACCCGAACAAAGTATAAGTTCAAGCATGCGAATAAGTGAGCTGAAGTTGAACATGCAAGAACATCGCCTGATTACCATCCAATGATGAAAGCTGTTAACAGATGCGAGAGGTACCACCAATAATTACAATGGCCCTCAAGGTACTATAGGTACAGTCTACTTCATGCGAATCAATGAGATGGCGTCGAACACCCGTAGAATCACTCGATCGGAGGCCAATGATGAAAACCTCACGTCGAACGTGAAGAACCTGCCATTGAGGCATGCAGGCTCCAAGGTACCAAAAGGGAGTCTCTAGATCAGCTTCCTGGATAATGAGCTGAAGTCGACAGGAAGTGATATTGATCGAAGGTGGGCCATAGTGTTTCCCAGATCATCGACATGAGACAGAGGAACATAATGTCTTTGTGAATCAAGATCAGATGAGAATCAGAGGAAGGTTGAAACTTGCAAAGGTCAACTTCTCTTGAACATATCGGTGACACGACAGTGGATTTGGCAATATTTTACATCAAAAGATCAAAGGTCATGATGACGAGGCAAAGAGCAGATGAGAGGTCAAAAGGGATCACCCAAACCCATGGAGGCAAGTGGAAAACGAGATGAGATGTCCCCAACCTGACATGAATGCAAACAAGTGCCATGTTCAAGAGCGACATACTGCCGACACGACAATGATGTTGGTTCCATTTTTCCCCACCATTTCTGGCGAGTACCCCAATTATTTTTGAAAAAAGGCTTGAAGGGGATAGAATATGCTTGTAATATAAGTCCGTCCTTCAGACGAATCCATCCTAGTACATTTAACGAGCCCTAGGAAGGAGGAACTCAAATATCGTCATTACGAATGAATCCGATGTCATCAGGGTTTAACGAGTCTGACAAAGGAAGAACTCGACATATTTTCATGTTTAGAGAGTTTGAAAAGACAGCGAAAAATTAAACTCCAACGGTCCCTTTTCGTTAATAGTTCCTCAAATCTAAAAAGGTAGAAAACTATGTCTGAGAAAACCTCCTAGTCACGATATGCTAGGGTATTCCTTTTTCGTATATAATCTATCCCAGCCCGAAAAAGGGCTAAACATATACTGGGTAGATGTCATTTCGTGGCCACTTTAACAAGATCGAAACGACAAGGGACTCAGCAATCTTTTCATCTTTAGAGAGTCAGAAAAGAGCTGAAATATGACTCGAAAATGACTTTTTCATGTTTTTACCGAGTCCGAAAAAGTATAAAATACAACTCGTATCACTGTCCAAGTCACGTAAAAACCTGTCGCTGCACATAAAAGCAAGTGTAAAATCCATATTTCGACAAAATACATTAAAATATTGAGAAAAATGACATTTAAAACCTAATTTTTGACTTGAAAAGTTATAAATAGGCTTCAAATGGTAAAAAAAATTTACTTTTAATTTTTACCTCACTTGGAGAGCAACAGTGGTCTGTTTATGTGCAAACTTGCGACGGTGATTGCGACTGATCCGGGCCATCATTTAGATCCTTGTCTATTCCAGGTAAAAGGCGCTCCCTTAAGCTCCATTTTAATCCATTTTTTATGAGTTTTCGTTGTGGATTAGACCTCTGGGGGGAACCTTTTAAAATTTTAGGGCTCATTCCATTGGAACGGGTATCGGGCACGGACCCGCGCCAATGGACATTTGCTCACAAAGGGGTCACGCCAATGGCGCGACGCAATTTTCCGCTTTAAGTTTTCAAAATGTGAGCCATCCATGTGGATTTTCAAATGAAAAAGAGATCTAACAATGCATTTTTAATCATGTCGATGCAGATATTCGGGCACAATGGTTATCGAATGGAAGGAGAGGGAGCATGGGGAGGAAGATGAAATGGATATGGAAAAAAAAGACTGTATGAATGCACTCAGGAACTGTGGACTCAAAAAATTCTTCCTTACGCCATGATTACGAGCTCAACCTGAGCTACTATAGTACTTGGTCAGCATATGGGATGAAAATGAGGAAGTGTTCAAACTTTGGGACCAAGTATTAGCTCTTGAGGTCTCTCATGTTTACTTTTTATAACCGGATTGTCGCGCAGAGGTCCAGTGCTAATCATAATGGGCAGCAGACCTTTCGAAGAGAAAATGGACATGGTAATGGCAAGAGTGTGCCTAGGGGCACGAATAGGATAGGGAAGTGGGAAGGTGAACATCCACACTGTCCGTGACTTAGCACTCAAGGTAGTGCTGCATACCATTACGCGAGCTGTAGTATCACAGGCTCCGCACGAGGAAACCAAGGCCCAACTCATACTAGCCTTCGAGTGTATGAATCCTACACTATTCTATTGGGCCACCACAGTGACAAGAAATATCAAGAGGTAGCTAACAAGATGCAAGCAAGCCAAACTAAAGCAGTTTGGCTACGGTTCCATTTTGGTGTCCTCCACCCTGGAACGACTACCCATTTTCTAGGGCCAAGGGGCAACAGTTGCCGAGACGATATCGAGAGAGCTGAGGATGGCTCGCTGGGAAGCACTTATGACTAGGTCAGGAGGAGGTCAACAGATGTCTTGGAGACCCGAGTTCTTCAGGTGGTTACGGCATCAACTGATCGTGGTTGAGGATTGGCCTTATGCTGGGACCGATTTCACCGGAGATCGCAATCTTCCGCTCCCGGAGGGGGAGGACTGGGATGAGAAGCTGAGTATGATTCTCTTTTTTATTTTTATGTATTTATGATTTTTTTTGGTAATACATGTCCATTCTAACAACAATTTTATGTGTATGCAGACGTTGACCCAGAGAGGCCCGCGGGCATGTCGTCCATTGCGTGGAGGACCCATGTCGCACATGACCCTCAGGCTGAGGGTGGCGAAGGGATCGAACTGATCCAGAACTTGGAGGGCATTGCCCAGGGAATCTTGGACTATGCACGGCTAGCAGACGTCCAATTAGCTTACCAGCGACACACTGTGGGGGTGCTTAGTTGCCTCCATAGACTGCTGAGGTGATTGGTGCGCGTGGTGGCATGTTATCATGACCACCATGATTATTAGCTATTTAGGGTTTTAATATGCATATTTTTTGAGAGACATGTTGTCTCCAGCTATTATCAGACAAACATGTATATTTTTTGACTTTACGTCATGTACTGCAAACTATTCGACACATGTATCTATATATCTATTTCTGGATGGATCTTTTTACGTGTGATGATGTTTTTGTTTATAAGTTGTGAAAATGTATATCTAAAACCAAATTATCTACTGCATTTGTTAATATATTCATATGCATGGTTATGTGTTGATATGTGATATAATCAAAATTTCTTTCCAGTAAACGAATATGTAGATACAAATGTAAAATGGATGGGTTTCTTACTGAATAATGACCATTCAGTTGTAATACTACAAGTTGTGAGTCTAGATACACAAGTAATGCACGAATGCCAAGGTTAATAGCCTCGGTTAATAATTCTAAAATAGCACTATACTCCGCAACAATATTTGTGGTAGGCCCTAGACACACACCTTCAAAATTAACCAACTCACCAGCAGGATCATAGATTACCTAGGCTGCCGAGGACAGATTCCTGGTACTGCGGGAGGCACCATCTGTGAAACCCACAAACGGAGTAATAAACATCTGCACAATCAAGAAAACCTGATCAGCAGAAAGATGCTTACATGCACACCATACCAAACATGCACACAAATGAATATACACACCTATGTACACACACCACACCAAAAAAATAACTCAAGTGTAGTATTTTTTAAGGTACAGCCCATTTCTAGGCTGCGCCAACAGAACTCCTTCATAATCAATGAGCTCATAAGCCCCATTTTTCAATACTCATTTTACTATGTAAGGCCCATGCCACATGGATTAGAACTTTCCTACTCCAAGTTTGTTGTGCGCTTGGTCGTATAGGAGGACAACGTCCCCTTCGACAAAGGAACGCGGAGATACATATTGATAAAAGTGGGATTTGACCCGCTTCTTCTGTGCTTCAATGACTAAAGAAGCCAAGCGGTGGGTTTCATCCAGTCGTTCCAAATACAAGAGACGTTCTTCTTCAGGAGAAGTGTCGGGAAAAAGTTCCACAACCAACTTTAAAGAAGGAATTTCGCACTCAACCGGAAGAGTCGCTTCCAGACCATACACCAACTGGAAAGGTGTGAATCTGGTCGCACTCTTTGATGACATCCAGTAGGCCCATAGAGCTGAGAATAATTGGAGATGCCAATTGGACTTATGAATACCAATTTTCCATTGAAGCATAGTGACCAAAACTTTGTTCATAGCCTCAACCTGGCCATTTTCCTGGGGGTAATATGGCGTTGAGCTATCATGTCGTAAGCCCAATCTTGATGTCAACTTGGCCATCATGTAATCTCGAAAATGAGTGCCATGATCGGTAACAATGGCCTGAGGGACCCCGAAACGTGCAATAATGTGGTTGAAAATAAACTGGGGAGCTGTCTTACCATCGGCGGCTAGTGTAGGCATCGCTTCGGCCCACTTAGTAAAGTAGTCGACAACAACGATTATATATGCATGCCCCCTGGCCGAATGAGGGTTACATGTCATGAAATCTACACCCCATTTTGAAAAATGGCCGACAGTAATGATAGGATGCAGAGGGAGAGGTGGCGCATGCATCTTGCGCTGAAAAACCTGGTACGCATGACATTTTCGGACTACAACAATACAATCTTTAAATATCGACGGCGAGAAGTAGCCCACACACAGAATCTTCTGGGTGGTAGCATATCCAGACATGTGACCGCCATAGGCGCCACTGTGACAGTCATTCAAGACTCTTTTAGCCTCTTCCAAGGTCAAGCACTGGTGGAGCACTGAATCGACTCCAACTCGGTATAAAGTATCTCCTACAATGTGGTAGGGTTGAGACTAATGCCGAATCCGACGTCGGGCATTCTTGGTCAACTCAGATCAGAATGTAAATGTTTGAAGATACATAATAATGTCACCATACCATGGATCATGAGTACTGATAACGAAGAGGGTTTTGTTTGGGATATGTTCCTCAGAGTGAGATGGGGTGGAGTCTGTCGGGAGGGAGCAAATGAGATCTGCAAAAACCAGTGATTTGGTCGAATTAGCAGTGGTAAACTCTAAGTCAAACTCCTGAAGGATAATGATCCATTTGGAGTATTTCCCCCCCAGTAATTGTCGAGATATAATGTACGTCATGGGGTTGCAATCCGAAACCACGGTTACTGTACGCAACATGATGTAGTGGCGGAAACGTTGCACAGCTTGCATTGTGGCTAATGCCAATTTCTCAACGTGAGCGTAACGTGTTTCTGTGTCGAGAAGATTCCGTGATAGATAATAAACAACGTGTTCATTTCCATCATCATCATCCTGCACCAAAACCATAGCTATGGTGCTAAACGCGGTGACCAAATATAGAGTGAAATCACGGTGATAGTTTGGAGGACGAAGCAACGGAGCATTAACAAGTAACATCTTAAGCTTCTCAAAGGATCGTTGAGAAATCTCATCCCAGTGAAAGTGAACGCTTTTCTTTAAAAGACGCGTGAATCCTTTGGCCACTTCCGCGTAGTTCGGGATGAAGCGTCAGAGGAAATTAGCTTTTCCTTGCAGACTCTAAAATTGATGTAACAAGGAGGGTAATGGGAGATTAACGATAGCCTCAACCTTTAGAGGGTCGAGGCGAATCCCGTCCTTGGAGACTATAAACCCCAAAAGATGGCCAGAATCCACACAAAAGACACATTTATGAGGTTTAAGCCAGATATTATAGCGTCTACAATGAAGGAAAATCTGGCAGAGGTGTTCGGGATGGTCCTCTCGCCGAGCTGAGTGAGCTGGCAGATCATCTAGATAAGGCTGAACGTTATGGCATATGTCGTGGAATGCGTAAGACATAGCACGCTGGAAAGTAGCTCCAGCGTTCTTCAAGCCGAACGGGAGCTTTTTATAAGAAAAGGTACCCCATGGATGGATGAATGTAGTCTTGTGTTGATCGGAAAGTAAAATATTTATCTAATTATACCCAGAAAAGTTGTCCATCAGGGAATAAATCTAACTCCCAGCACATTCGTCAATGATTTGATCTATGAAGGGAGTGGGGTAGTTGTCCTTAGGATAGGCCCGATTAATATCATGGTAATCAACACAGACTCTTATAGTACCATGTTTCTTATCTACAGGGACAATATTTGAGACCCATTCTGTGAGGGTAATTGGGTAAATGAAGCCCGCATTCAGAAGTTTTTCAACTTCTGCTTTAATGGCAGTGGCTTTGTGAGGATGCACTGGGCGTAGGCATTGGCACACGGGTTTCGCACCAGGGTAGGTAGGAATATTGTGCACTACTATGCTGGGATCAATCCCAGGAATTTCCTCATAGGACCAAGCAAACACGTCTCTGAATTCACTGAAAAGATCAGTATAAACTCGTATCTCATTAGGAGAACAAGTTACTCCCACATGTATGTTCTCAACTATCCCCGGTTTGACGGAGATGTCGATTGGAGTGGTTTGAGTAATGTTGCTTAGGTTTCCCTCCGAAAGGACCTCATGTGTCAATATAGGCATCTGGAGAGGGGGAGTAGGAACCTGAGATGCAAAATTCTCTAGACAATCAGACATTGCCCCCAGGATGGGCATGAAGGAGGAACGATGATGTCCATCACTCCAAGGCAGGTCCTCAAGAGACATTGTTTCAACAATGGCTTCGTCAGAGGGAAAAATATCTTTAAGAGGATCAGCCGAGTCAACCTCACCGAGCCAGGGAGATTGGGAATAGATATCTAAATCCATGCTTGAAGGAGCATGTTGAGGAGGAGGAGGATCAGATGTGGCGACAATTTCACAGTAATTAATCTCTACTGGAGTTAAGGGCATCGATTCTCCAAAATCAGTCACCTGTTCAGGCAAAGGGATGATCCATGGGTCGTTAGACCTAGAGATCATATTAACTTGAACAGTGTGCGGTGGTGGCATGGGAAAAATACCCATGAGGACATGGTCCTTGAAGAGACCGAGTCCTACACTATCAGGGGGATTGGGGATCTGATCCATGTAAGGAACGTTGTTCTCAAGAGGTGGAGGTGAAGAAAGACAACTGGTCCACAATAACGATTTTTCCCTCATGATGGAACTTAAGAAGTCAGAAGAGGGTGGATGGCACGCATAACATCGCATGAGTCCAACTGCAGCCAAGAAGCAGATTGTAGTTAAGCTTGGCATCAACCACTTCTACTTCTATGTTGACTATCTTCCCCTATAACTTAATCGACAAACTATCGAGAACACCCAGGGGTTTTGATTCCCAACCATCGAATGCCTCTAAGGCATTGGGAGATGATGAAAGTGCTGGAGAGCCAATGGCCTTCCAGCAGGCAGACGACATGACACAGGTAGAAGCACCTTCATCCACAATGTCCCTATGGATGTTAAGACCGTTGATCTCGACTTGTATCACAAGAGAAATTTGATGCAGAAGTCAGGAGGTAAATTTTTCTAGTTCGAAGGTGAGAAGACTAGAATCAGTGGGATCGATTCCACCAATCGTAGATAAGAGAGCTTTTCGTTGCGAAGGGAAACTTTGAAGGACTTCCAATGCAGACATAGCAGAAGGTTCCTGAGCCAAATCCTCAAAAATTTTGTAGTGCTAAGCGGCACGAGCATTTGGATTCTAGGAAGACCTTCGCAGAACACCTTTAGAAGGTGGTCTTACAACAGGTTCAATAGTAGGCTTCTCAATTTCCAAAGGACCAGAGACAGGAGGAGGAGGTGGGCCATCCAAAACTTCCTTCCCAGTGGTCTGATGTGATCCAACATAATCCTTCGAACGCGTAGCAATTGAGACAGGTGCAACACCATTCATCATAAAGACCTGGGACCCAAATGGTACAGATGGTGAAGGTTGTTCAACCATGTGGGTCTACTGAGACGGGAACGGTTCTTTGAGAACTGTTAGAGTCCCTTTGGAACCTTTGAGAAGTTTACTAATTTCAGATCATTGGGGACAATCCTTGGTATAATGATCTCCTTCACAAATAAGGCAAGGGTACTTTGGTTTACATTGAGAAATGTCCTTAGTACGAGGTTTATAAGACTTTGGTTTTGGGGCGTCGAGTTTGGATTTTCCTTTGCCCTTCTTCTTTCCTTTGGAGGATTTTTCCGTAGGATTAGCCTGAACAGTGTTGACCTCTGCAGTCTTGCCAGAATCTGGAGGAGCGGGAGGAGCAGAATTGTTGGAAGAATTGGACTTTTGCTTCCCATTTGAAGATTTTCGAGAATTTTGAGACACGGAACCAATAACACCATCCACCGTGTTAGCCCTTGTTGGCGAAAAGTTAGGTCTCGCGGACAAGACCGAGGTTCAAGAGTTGTGGCCAACAAAGGGGTCTGGTGTAGTCTAGGAACACGCCGGCATTTTCACCCTGCTCTGGAGAGCAGTGCGTCTCACCCGAGGCGTGCCGCAACCACATGCATAAGGGGATGAGATCAATGGTAAGGGACAAACCCGCAACTCATGAAGAACAGGGCATCGATTACACAATCAGAGTCATATATGCAAGATCACTTAATAAGCATTCAGACATTAGCGAATAAAATTTTAAACCAGCATAAATACATTACAAGCACATGAACAACTTATCGAGACAGCAATCTTCCATTGTATTAATATTCTGGCCGAACACATGACTACATAGCATTCTCACTGATAGCTCACAAATCTGATACAGATGGATTTCAGGACAGAAAGGAAGAATAGAGAAGGTAAGAAACCATATGAAGAACATGCATGATTCCTCTGCAGCTGCTCTGCACATCCTTCCCTGTCTCTGGCCTCGCAACTTCGTTAGTATGCATTCAACAACCCTTTTTCTTTTCAGCCGGGTGACTGTTATTTATTCACCCACTCTTCGCGACTAGCAGTTCCTCTGTGTCTTCACTTCGGCTTCTCCCAGCTTCTCTTCTGATGTCTGCGTGTTTCACTTCCTGTCTTCTGTTGTGTTTCCTTTATCTGTACTTGTCCCTGTTCTATCTCCAGCTATCGAGTGCTTTCGCGCTGCCTTGGTCGCTCCACGAATCTTGGTAGTTGCGGCACAATCGCGGTTGCCATGTGTATTTATTCCGCAACTCAAAAAAGGTCAAAGTTCAAAATGTCTTAGCCAAGACTTCAAAACTAAACAAAAACAAGGGCCCCAACAGCCCCTTATAAATTTTTTGAGTAGCAAGCAAGGGGCTAGTTTGTTCTGTAAGTCTGCAAGGAATGCATTTCCCTTGAAAACACATCATTCTTGCAGCCTTTTCAATTCTCCTAACTTGTGACTGTTTCCCTCTGCTGATTTAAGCCAGTGAACCTTGCTGATAAAAAATTATGCTCCAAAGGCTTTATTTCGCCCCTTGTATCCCTGCCTTGTTCCCCATTCTATCATTTTCCCCTTCTTCTAAATTCCCCTTTGTTCCCCCTAATATCTCCATAAACCTCCTAAATCTTCGAAAAGCCCCTTCAAATTCTGCCCATGCCCCTTGTTTGGCCTTTTTCACCCTGTATCTCCCTATCGTTACCCTTTAGATGCTTCAAAATGCATAAAAATGGCTTAAAAACCCATTTTTCACATTATATCAAGGATAGCCCCTTTCCCGCTTAGCCTCGCACCTCTTCCTCCACGTGATCCAGCACTAGAACCACCCGCCAACATAAGAAGGCGCTAACCTCCAATGCATATCGGGGATATTCCTAGCCGTTGATTCAAACAGGAGGGACGATGATCGCTGCCCCTAGAGTAACCACCGTTAAACCCATGCATTGTTGATCACCACATCTTAACCGTTCATTTCCCGCAAAATCGAAGGTCTGGAATACACCAACCCCTGTGGTCCCCGCAACACACTATATCAAACCTGGCAGTTTCTATCACACCGCCTTTGCGCGGTGGGTGGTTTTCCTCGATGACCTAGCGATTCCATACACCTTCTGCCGCGTGTCCCCGCGTACAGTTCCAAAACTGCCCTCCATCGTGCGCTATTGTTCATTCAAAGTCACGGAGTGATATGCGTAATATCCGTTCGATCTGCGATCGCCCATCCAACGGCTGTCGCTCCGCGAAGCTACACACTGTATAACCTAAGTCAAATATGCCTCTGGCCCACCGTCTGACGCGTTTCCACTGTCGATCTCCTTTGAGATCGGACGGTCCAGATCTGTTCGTTCCCTGTCGCTGACCAGTCCACCCACGTCATCACCCCTTCCATGTGTTTAGTCGCATATTCACCTCCGTCATATGTATTCGTTCAAAGGTTATTTGTCGTGATTTTTCATGTAAAACTTCATCTGCTTCGTGCACGTCCCCCCAGACGATATTTCATTTTTTCGATGTGTTTTCTGCCACCAACCTACACAATCCCGCCGTCTCATCATCCAGCATGGCCATCTTCATCATCTTCATTGTGTCTGTCACCCCCATCCATTGTTTTCAATATAAATCGCGTGTTTTGTGGTTATGAGCTTCAGGAACCGCCGACCCCCCGCCCTATGATGGTGACAAAGAACGCCGAAAATATCACATCCGCAGATTAAATCAAGGAGGCCAGGCTCCGGGAAGGTTATGGACATGACTAACACCATACGATCAAATAGGTAACCGTGACCGTTACCTATTTTTTTCGGTTGAGTAAAAAAGCACCCGTTTTTGAAAAGTGGTGATGCAGAATCACCATTTTTTTTTTGTGCACATTTTTGACACTCTAATATTTTCATTTATGAAGTACGAATATTTGTTTTAAAATGTTAGTGATTTTCATGCTAATTTTGAAATGTATTGATGCAGCATCAACTTTTTTTTTTAGAGCGGTGATTTTCATGCTAATTTTGAAACGTATTGATGCTGCATCAACCTTTTTTTTTTAGAGTGGTGATTTTCATGTTGGTAATAAAACACAAAACTTAGATTAAAAAAATAAATAAAAACAATAAAAAAACCAATAAAAATGTAAAAAAAACAAATTAAAAAAACAAAAATATTCGAAAATTATAACAAAAGAAATGACAAAATTTGAAAAAAAAAACACATAATTTAAAGAAAAAAAAAACAAAAATTAACCAAAAAAAATAAAACATCAAAAACATTTTTTTCTAAGTTATTAAAAAAAAACCATATAATTGAAAAAAAAAAAAATTAAATAGAAAATTTAAAAATAATTAAAATTACAAAATTATAATTTAGATAAAAAATAAAATACAAAAAAGAAAAAATTAAATTTAAAAATTTAAATTAAAAAATAATAATAATAAGAAAAAAAATACAAATTTTAAAATCAACCAAATTAAAAAACAAAAAAAACAAAATTTAAAATTGAAAAAGAAAATTAAAATAAAAGAATTAAAATAAAAAAACTATCATTAAAAAACAAAAAAAAATGAAAAACCACATGCAGATAATTAAAAAACAAATATCCATAAATTTACTTTTTTTTTTAAATGAAACAATTTATAAATTTTAAAAATGAAAAACTAAATAAACTAATAAAAAAAAAAAAAATTAAATTAAAATTTAATAAATTTAATAAATAATTTTTAAAATTTTAAAATTAATTAATCTAAAATATTAAATTAAAAAAAAAAAAAATTAAAACAAATTAAATTTAAAATAAAAAATTTGAATTAAAAAAAAAATAATTTTAAATTTTTTGAAATTAAAATAAAATAAAATAAAATAAAATAAAATATTAAAAAATATTAAAAAATTAAAAACAAAAAAGAAAAAAATCAAATTAAAAAAAATATATAAAAAAAAATGTTACGAATTAAAAAATATTAAAAATTAAAAAAAAAAGTTACGAATTAAAAAATATTAAAAATTAAAAAAAAGGTTACGAATTAAAAAATATTAAAAATGAAAAAATATTAAAAACTAAAAAATAAAACTAAAAAAAATTAAAAAATCAAATTAAAAATTAAAAAAAAGAATTTAACAGTAGATCATTATTTGTTGAGAAGGTATTGGGATAACATTCTAGAATCACATTTTAAATCACCAACAAATAATGCAAACTCCTGTTACACACCAATTTTAAAAAAACACTCAAATCTAAAAAAATAGAATAGTGGTTGAGTTTGGACAATTATACTTATATAAAATATTATATTATTTTATCCAGAAACCTATTGAAAATATTCGATAGACATTCCAGAATACCTATTGAAAACCGTTCTGGCTTAGGTTTCATTCTATGATTTGTACAAAAGGAAACAAAGGATATTAACTGAATCATTGAAAAAACACTGAATCATTAGTTCATTTATTGGAAATGTATTCACCGGAAATAATTAGTGTGAGTTGCACAGCTGCATGTAGTTTGTTTTTGGAACTGGAGTGTTTTTTAAAAATTGGTGTGTAACAGGAGTTTGCATTATTTGTTGAGGAACAGTTGGAGGCCGATTCCGGGATTCAGCCTCCAACTGTTCCTCGAGCTGCACAGCTGCATGCAGTGCGTTTTTGGAACTGGAGTGTTTTTTAAAAATTGGTGTGTAACAGGAGTTTGCATTATTTGTTGAGGAACAGTTGGAGGCCGATTCTGGGAATCCGCCTCCAACTGTTCCTCAATAAATAATGGCGATCGACTCATCATTGTTGTTGATAGTATGATAATTCTCCTCTGATACCACATTTTTTTGCAAAATATCTCATAAAACCCCCAAACACACGCCCCAGAAGCTTTCATTTCAGTGGCAGATGAGAGCGGGCTTGCATATAATATGGCGGTAACCTGCCCTCGAGTTTTTTCCTTGAATGTCCAAAATTCTGTATTATTAATTCGGCTTCCAGCTGACCCATGCAACCTGTTTTGTTAACTGTAAAATGGGACAAATGTGGCCAATTTAAGAAAATTCTTGCCTTGCATCTTAAGGCACTGGTGAATAGATTTTCTTTGAGTTCGAATCTACAAGTGGTCAACTCCATTCATAGGAATGAAATATTAATGACGTGGATACCCCGTTGAGCACAACAGTCTGGTGTTTTGGCCAAGAACTTATATCCGCAGGTAAACGTTCTCGAGGCATTGAGTTCATCTTTTAATAATCATACAGTTTGGGGACTTTAAGGCGATGAGAGCGAGTTCATTTAGCCCTTGTGAATAAATTAAAGTTCCATTGCTGATGGTCTGCTGGTTCGGTCTTGTCCTTTGCAACGCTGAAATGTGCAAAGATTACCGCAACTGCAAAAAATTTCAGAATTCACTGGAAATTTTTCTTTTTTGAAATTGTCTTTGGATGTATAGTTGAAAAATCTACCTAGCCGTCAAACTCGGGTCTGCTTCTAATAACATAAAAGATAACAATATAGCAAATTATTGTTATGTTTAAAGCTCTCAAACACACAGGAAAACAAGGGAGGGATTATATCATCCAAATAATAATAATGGTAGGAGGAGAACAATCACCATTATGCTATTTGTTGACATGATCTTTTCAGCAACAACATTCATGTACTTATGTATTCCCGTAATGGACTCTTGTACTTCAAGATCATGTGTACAAAAAAATAGTGGGCTCTTAAAACATTGGCTTACTGGGCTTACTAGTTGTCCTTCCTCTTCTATTTCTTGGGTACGTTCATATGCAGCTTGAGGACCATGATCTGAATTTTATCAGCAAACATGAAAAGAACAGAATAAGAGGATGGAGCTACTGAAAAAATTAGAAATTTTCTTCTCTCCATGGCTACCTCTATATCCGTTAAGTGTTGTCTCTTTATCCCTGTAGTTGCTAGCAGGTTTCCAAAGACCATTGTCGTTACCTTTTATTGTAAAGGGGGGAAATTAAAAGATTTGGTGAGTTAAAACATGTTGAAAGTATGCCACCTTTACATTACCATGCATTAAAAAGTGGTGAAGAACAAAAGGGTGATTTAAAACCTACTGGAAATATCACAATACTTGACTACCAACTGCAATCATGCATCTAAATGCTCCAATTGAAAGTAGTTAGCAACATAAATGTTCGTGTCACCCTAGTTTTCCCACAAGGTTTAATGTTGGGTTCATTGATAAATCTATGTCAAGGCCTAGTTTCAATTTTTTTTAGGAAAGCTTGATACCTTTTTCTCCCACAACGCACCATTGGGGACAAGAGCGCTCCAAACCCCTATAGTGTAGCTCTACTTAATCTCTTGAAGGGATGGTGGAATATATTCTTCAATTTTCTATCCATCACTCCACACAAACTATTGCTCATAGCCGTGACCAATCCCTCCCAAATGCAAAATCCTAACCCTTATAGGGTTGGCCAAATCCCCCCTCAGTCCCATCAACTGGATGCTAGGTTCAAGCCCTTTATACTACCTTCTACTAATCAACTATGGGACCACCTCACTTCCTTCTAAGTCTATATTGAAAAGTTTCTACAGAAAAAGATGATGTCTTTTCTAGAATTTTACTCATTGATTGGAAGGAGAGGTAAGAAAATTGTTCAACGATATTTCAATGGAGTACAAACTTTAAATTATAATGCAACTTATAATTTAAACATTTTTTTTTTAATTTAATAAAATATAATATCTATATTTTTAATTTAAGTTCATATATATATTTTTTATTTTTTATAATTTAAATTTAATTTATTTTTTAAAATTTATTTGTTTTTTTAATATATATTTTTTAAAATTTAATATTTTTATTATATTTTATTTTTTATTTTTTATTTTTAATAAATAATGTTTTTTATTTTTTTGAACTTTTAAATTTATTAAAATTTAATATATTTCTTTAATTTTTTTTTTTTTTTAATTTAATAAACATTTTCTTTTTCTTTTTAAAATTTAATTTCTATATTTTATTTTTTATAATTTCTTTCTTTTTTAACCTTTTTTTTTAATTTAATATTTTTATTTTGTTTTTGTTTTTATTTTTTTATTTCTATATATTTTGAAATTTTAATCTTTAATTTTTTTTTATTTAATTTTTTTTATTTTTCCTTTAACTTTAGGTTTTTTTTAATGTTTGAATTAAAAATTTTATTTTGTTTTTATTTTTATTTTTTTATTCCTAAATATTTTTAAATTTTAAGCTTTAAAATGTTTTTATTTTTTAAATTTTTTTTTTTTTTCTTAAATTTTAGGTTTTTTTAATGTTTGAATTTTAAAAGTTAAAAATGTTAAATATGACAAATTTTTTTTTTTGTTATTCCAGCATCAACTGCTTTTGTTTTGAAGGTGTTTTTTCAATCCTTTTTTCAAGAAATGATTTTGTTTTTAGCATGATTTTATAAAATGTTGAAAATTGACCTTAAAAAAAAAACCAAGTGCGTTCTGGAATACACTTTTTTTTGTTTTTGGGGTGTGTTTTCATGTTTTTTGAGTCTTTTTGGGCTAGAGTTCTCGTTTTGAGGTCAGGTTACCTATTTCGTCGGTAACAGTGTTGACTGCATTTAAAGAACTGGACCGAGAAATCTATACAATCTTCCCCGGGGCCATTAAAATCGCAGTTTTCTCCAACGGAGATTTAAAATGGAACAAAAAAAAGGTTAGGGCATGCTAATGAAGGTTTTGAGCCCTATGCAGTGGTTTGAGAAGCAAAACATCAGATGGAAGACCCAGAAACTACACAAAAGGTAAAGCACTCGGAAATCAATGCACATCAGGGTTTTCACTGTAGCAGAATGTTTTTCTCCATCGGGTACAGGGTGCCCATACAGTTTTTATCCGATACCATGTCCCTGAAGAAATTTCCCCCCTGACAGTAGTTTGAAGCTACCAGAGCATTTATGTGGCAAACTTCTCAATGGTTGTTTATCATTTTTTTATTTCCCTAGAAGTACAAAGAGTATTGTAGCCAAAATGCATCAAAGTCATATTAGAAATAAATAGAACCAACAGAAGACCTTTCCTTCATCCAAAGAGTGACAGGGATTAAATGCTCAAAATTTAATCAGAATGGGCTTCGACCCTCTTCCTTTTCAGAAGTTTAATACTGCATTTAGTTCTTCACCTACCCCCCTCTGCTCCTCCGGAGCTATAAATTCATGGAGAACTTATTGTAATGGATGTTGATCAGTTATCAAAGAACTGCAAGTAGTTTCTTTTGAGACACAATCTCTGTATAAAGATTGTAAGATAGGTTGAAGGATATGTTTTCAGACTGAGTATTCAGCTATTGGCAATATTGTACTTGATTGGTATTGTTACTTAATATGACAAGCACATTTCTTTGGATCCTGATCTGAAGCAGCGATGATGTTTTCCTATCTCTGTGTTTGCATTCATTTCATTTCGTTTCTACTGGCTTGCATCAGAAATTTGGCATATGATTTACCCTTGTTAGGTACCCTATGTTGCTTCTCTCCTTGCCATTTATGTTTTTCTTCTGAATGTATTATCTAAGGAATGTTTTTAGTTGGTTTAACCAGTGTAGCGGATGTTATTGCCTGCTCTCTGATGTATAAATTAAATGAATTCAATTCTTAGATGCTTCTTGTTATAGATTTAGTTGGAAGATTTGGAAACACTGGGGATTAGTGTTAGCCCTGTCCACTAGGATCCTTGTACGACCTGTTGGTCTGTAAATTTGTGCTCTGAAATCTGTGTTATCTCCTCCCCTCCTAATTTCCATATCACATAATCATATTGAAGATCCTAAGTTTCAGATGACTAGCCCAATTGAAAGCCTAGCTATTGATTAGCAAGAAAATCCTTTCCTGACTCCATTGCCCAATGGTTTTGAATACTTCCTGGAATATTTCACCTCTACCTTATCCCTCTTTGCTCATCCTGGTCTTACATTGAATCCTTCTTTCCTGACAACCAGCAACCAAAACAAACAATCAAACAAACAAACCCGAGCTTTATAACTAGCCTAAAATCATAACATTTGAGCTTCATAGACTAAACCTTTGCTCATAGAGAGAGATCCCTCTCTGGACCCAGGAGGGCTAGATCCTGAGGTCTGAAAGTGGTTCTGATGTTGTCTCATCTTTTGGTCTTGCCAATCTGGCCAAAAAATGGGAACCCCAACACACCACTGGGTAGGTGGAGCTCTAGAGGTTTCCGGGCATGGAGCATCAGTCAAAATATCATACAGCGTGCTGGACTAAGAGTATACCAGATCAAGATACTGGGCACACGCTATGGCTTGTTCTTCAGTCACACATGCCCCCATAGCAATATCTTGGGAAATTTTGCTAACGAAGGAGGTGGTGAACCAATGAGTTAGTAGTTGATTAGGTATATCAAACTTGATCAGCCTACGACGACGTCGCCACTCATGAATATGATTGGATATGTGGGTGGCTTTATCCTGCTTTAACGAAGTTAGGAGATGCATCCCGTCTTCATAGCGAACCAATAACTTAAAGTGAGTCAGAAAATCCATTGCTAACGTATTGAAATCTTGAAAGATGCCACGGGGTAGTTCAATATACCACTTAGCAACAACACTGGTAAGAGTGCGTTGGAAGAGACGTAGACGAATTGAATCATCAACCCAAGAATTAGACGAACACCACAAATGGTAGGTCATTACATGAGCTTGGGGGTCTTCTCCAACTTTACCTTCAAACTTAGGGCAGTCTCCAGGTACCTTGGTCAGAACTGGAGGCTAATAAGGATTGTGAAGAATCAGATCATTGGTTAATTTAGAAATGTCTGGTAACTCCAAGGTAGCCAAGAATAGAAATTGTGGATTGAACGGCATGCCAGGCCCTCAATAAGGACCTATACCTGTACTCCATGCTGGTTGAGTGTATCCTTTCCCCCATGGGTTCTGTCCCGAAGGATTCTGACCATAGTGGGTATAGGGCGTATAACCAGTCTGATTCGGTTGCTGGTAACCAGTGTACGGGGTTTGATAACCAGAGTATGGACCTTGATTATATGTCGGCCCCATTTGAGTAGTCTATGGATTTGGCTGCTGAGTATAAGTGTATTCAGGTTGTTGATTGTAATAATGGGAACCTTGGGGCAGATTATAAATCGGTCGAGATTGACCGCGAGGGTAGTAACCGTCTTGAGGTTAAGCAGGCTGCTGATAGGTGGGACCCTGTTGGGCACGATAATTAGGGTGCACCAGTTGATTCAGTTGCGGCATCAAGTAAATCGGTTGTTGAGCAGGTTTGACAGGATGTGTAGGCTAGCTTGGCTGGATAGGCTAGCCAAGCTGAACGGGCTGCCTTGGTTGAACAGGTTTCCCCGTGTGAACAGGTTGTGTTGGTTGTGCAGGTTGACTTGGCTATTGTGGAGCACCAGGTTTTACTGGATGGGCCAGTTGGCCTGGTGGTGGAATGGATCCATTTGGTGGCTGGTAACCGGTTTGACCGGCAACAGGACCATAAGATGATCTTGGCTAATGTGCAACATTTGGACCAATAGGATACTAAGGTTGCATGGGTTTGGAAGGTTGGACTTTCCCTCCAGGACCATATACCGGTCATGGTTGGTACCCTGGTTGTCTTGTGAGTCCTTGAGTTTTCCCAAGTTGGACTCTAGGGAGAGCCTGCATAGGTTGACCTGAAGGGTTGTAATACTATCATTGCAGACCATATAATGGCCCTTGCTGGCCCAAAGGGTAGCCCTGTAAGGGCTGTCCTTGCGGGTCATAAGGATAGCCAGGCTGGCCCGAAGGTTGGCCTTGAAAAGGTTGTCCTTGCGGGTTATAAGACTGCCCAGCCTAGGTAGAAGGAAAACCCTGAGCATGAAGGTGAGCCTCTGGAGCGGGTAAATGTAAAGGATTCTCGTACTCATCGTACTGATATGGAAAAATGTACACGGGCGTACCGTCCTGTGCATAATGTGAAAAATACGGGCGGTTGGGATCTTGAGAGGATTATCTGACCTCGGGGTTCGATTGTTGTAAAGACAATCGATACTCCTTAGGAGAGATGTTCTCCGGCATAGCAGACGTTATATAGACATCTTCGAGAAGTGATGTGGTCCTTATGGACTGAGTGGTAACAGCAGGTGTAGATGCAGCCACACAAACAGTGGGCCTAACGGGTATAGAAGTGACCTGAGGGGATGACGTGATGGGTGTCCTTGGAGACATCCCCAATGAGGGAATAATTGGCCTTGTAGAGGGAGTTGATATCCCCATAGAGGCAACGAAAATCATAATCTGACTTAAATATCTATACCCTACTGGTAGTGAGGGACCGGGCGAAGACTTAATTGATAATTCGGGGTTGTCTTCTGGGAACAACTGGTAATCTTCACCAGACGTGGGGATTTCCTCACTAGGAGAATGGCTAGATGCACCCATATCGCTAGTTCTCGTAATAGACAGTGAGGACTAGGAGGAATAATAGCAGCTAGAAAAGGCAATCCCTATGTAAGAGGAGGGAAATGTTCCCCTACTCTAAATCCAGACCAAGGGTCAGATAAGGGCCGATTGAAATCAACTGGTCCTCCAAAGGGAAGCTCAGATAGAACCAGTCCCCCGTCGGGAAACTCGAAAACAATGGGCTGCTGATGTTCAGCAGAGGATTGCGAGACCTCTGATGAATCGTCCGTATATGGACTACCATTAGACGAAACTGAGGGTTCCACCATTGTGACAGTAATGATGAAAGGAAAAGATCAAACACAACACATGGGCTAAAAAAGCCAAGGCACACAATCAAACGGCCAACAAGCAAGATATAATAGGGCATGTGATCATGGGTGATTTATTTTACGACATTGAAACTTAGAAACTTCCCCGTTTCATGTTTTAAGAGTCGAGAAACAGATGAAAGATGACTCTATCTCTTTCAGTTTTGAATCAAGCATGAAAGGACAAGCGCTTGGTGATCTTTTCAAATTTAAGGAGTCAGATAAGATCAAAATGACTTCTTAGGAATTCTAGGTAAAGGGTGTACGAAATAACCATGAACTGCAATATACACCTTGGTTTCAAAATGAAGGAGAAATCAACCAAGGACTTAACGTACGTGCAAGAAATCTCCCCGAATGTTGTGTCTGGTGTATCATGGGTATAGGGTGGTAGAATCAGCTTCCTATGGATAAAGGATAGAAACTTAGTGGGGTCTCCCTTTATATACATGACGATACGGGGAGCACAAGTCCGTATTAGTGCTGTCTAAAGCCAAGAGGCGAATGACAGCTACTAGGTTTAAAGACACCGGAACACGTCTCTAGCCTAGACCTCTAAATATTTCGTTAATGTTCCAATGCTGCCTTAGTGTAAATTGAATAAATTTTAATGTTTATCTTCAATTATGTTTCAATTTTCAGGGCCTAGCGAGTGTTATGTCTCAAAATCTCCTAAATGCACATTACATGCCACAGTATATCATTTCATTCGACGAAAGCTAGTTACGAAATAGTTAAGAGCTTTTCACACAATAACAAAATGATCAGACAACAACCAGTAATGTCTCTAATGTAGCTAATGGAAACTAAAAGCTTTTCTTTCAAAGTTATTAATCACTAATAACACCGAAAAGATTTAATTCACACTAACTAAAAAAACAAAAGAGATTTTTTTTTTGTATTTCCAATGTTTAAGAGCAAAGTGCACTAAACAAAATGAAAACTAATGAAACAAGCAATTTGAGAAGCAATAGCAAAGGAGTAAAAAAAATCAAATTTCACTCAATGCAAGCACACAATCAAACCTCAAATTGACAAAAATTTCCTCAAATCAAAAGACACTCAAAGACTCAAATGAACCATGTAATGTAGGCCCAAAATGAGACAAGGCGGAATTCGAATGAAGAAGAGGCCAATCACTCAAATAACGCAATAAAACGATAGACAACCACCAAAAGAATGCAGAGAAGTAATCACAAGTTGACTGAACAGACAAAAACCAAAACCTCCCACAGGAGGCTCAACACACTATAGCACCTAGATGCCCTATGGCTAGAATGTAAGATCGATAGAAAAGGGAAACAACCAAAGGATGAAGGTCGCAGTCAGTCAAACAAGGCTCCAGAACACTCAGGCAGTCGAAGAAATGAAACCAAAATCACAGATCAAGCTTAGAAAGCTCAGAATAGAGCAAACCCTAGCACCTTACAGCATTTGCGTGACTGCCAAGCTGAATCTAGCGCCATAACAGGATTGGTACTAGTAAACTGGAAAATACAACAATTGGCATGACTATCAGGCTAATAAATGCGTCAGTCAAGTTTACTATGTAAAAATAAAAAAGAGCAATCCAAGAATCAGACCAGTGATGTTGAAGTTGAAAACAAAAGCCAAACACATGAAAAGAGCCAGCCAAAAGAGCTCATCAAGCAAGAAAAATCAAGAATCGACCGAAATACAAGACAATACTCCAAGTTTTTAGTTCATAAACTAGACCGGAGATTGACTGAAGCAGCATTCATCTACTTTCACTAATGCTGAGCAAGAGAATTTCGAAGGCTATCTAGCTAACTTCAGGCTCCGTTTGTAGTTTATAAAGTAAACAACAAGCTAACTCCCCAGCGGAGTTGCCAATTTGTTGTAAAGGTAAATCCCCTCTGTGGACAGAGGCGATCCCTACTAGCCCAGATCGGGTCTAGCAACAATCGTAGCATGCTAAGGTGCAAGTTCCTAACTGAAATAGACCAAATTATGATGAAGGCCTACCTCAAGTCTAACGCTGTTGTTTGTAGAGAAGATGGCGCTCCCGTTTCCTTGCTCCAGCAGATCACAATCCTCTTGCTTGCCACGATCAAACACCTGCACACACAAGAAACATGACAAACACAAGCGTAAAACCTGATATATGCAATTATGTATCAGTCGGAGAAGACACAACCCATGATCATAATGAACAATACGAGTGGAACCATAACTAATAGTCACTTATCATTAATTCATACAAAGGAAAATACAACCTGGCTCTGACGCTGAGCCTTCCTTTGGCGGGTCATCAACGAAATATGTCTTGGTAAAGCTTGTCGGGAATGGGGACAAGCCTCTCTCTTCAATCGTCAATCTCCTTGCTATTGATTTATCTCTATCAGTACTATTGCAACATTCTTGGGCTATGAAGGCTCTTGGAGACTAGCTTGCAAAGGGAAATGGCAAGCTTATATAGATGGTGGAAGCGGAGTTGGGATCCCTAAAATCATGGGATTAGCCCTATCCTCAAGGAAGCTTCCATGAGAGGTGGAAAACCACTTCCTCTACATGGAGATCCGGAGCCAACCTCCCAAATCAATTTAGAGACCAGTTCAGGAATTGGTTAGAGTCAATATTCTGCCATTTATTTTTTAAAAACACTCTTTATTAAGCCTGGCGCGAGTGTGACTCTGAGACAGAACTCCAACTGGTGAGCCCTCTTTGGAGGATTTCCCCCATTGGTGCGGGTATAACACTGACAAGTCGCGCCAAGGATAAAAAGGCTATTTTTAGGGTTTTTCACAAGGATTTGTCTTTAGGGGAATGAAATTCCATGTCTAGGGGAATGCCATGAAAGTGTTTTCAGATCATGTCACTGCTCACAGGTCATGGAATAAGCCCTCCAATGTGCGGGACGGGGAATTTCAGGGACGGTAACAAATTTCTCTGTAACAGTTAGGGTTAAGGGTAAGGTTAGGGTAAGGTTAGGGTGATGGTAAGGTTAAGGGTAAGGTTATAGTGAAGGTTAAGGGTCAGGGTTAGGGTTAGGGGAAGTTTAAGGTTAAGGTTAAGGGTAAGGTTACGGTAAGGTTAGGGTGAAGGTTAAGGTTCAGTTTATGGGTTTAGTCAGGTTAAGGTTAAGGTTATGGTTAGGTTAAAGTTAAGTTTAAGGTTAGGGTAAGGTTAGGGTTAAGGTTAAGGTTAGGGGAAGGTTAAGGTTAAAGTTAGGTTAAGGTAAGCTTAAGGTTAAGTTTAAGGGTAAGGTTAAGGTTAAGGTTATTGTTAATGTTAAGGGTAATGTTAAGGTTAAGGTTAAGGTTATGGTTAGGTTAAGGTTACGGTTAGGGTAAGGTTAAGGGTTAGGTAAATTTTAAGGGTTTAGTAGGGTTAAGGTTATGATTAAGGTTAAGGTTAAGGTTAATTTTAATAATTTATTCAAGGTTAGGGTTAGGTTATAGTTAACCTTAACCTTAACCTTAAGATTAACCCTAACCTTGACCAAACCCTTAACCTTAACCTTCCCCTAACCCTAACCCTATCATTAAACTTAACTTGAACCTTAACCTAACCTTAACCATAACCTTAAACTTAACCTTACATTTAACTGTAACCTTAACCTTAAATTTAACCTTAACCTTGACCTTAACCTTAACCTTAACCTTAACCTTCCCTTAACCTTAACCTTAACCTTAACCTTGAATTTACCCTTAACTTTACCCTTAACCTTAACCTTAACCTCACAAAATATTAACATTAACCTTAACTTTACCATTAACCTAACCTTAACCTTAACTTTACCTTAACCTAACCTTAACCCCTTAACCTTAACCTTAACTTTACCATTAATCTTAACCTTAACCTTAACCATAACAAACCTGTAACCTTAACCTTAACCTTAACTTTACCCTTAACCTTGACCTTACCCTTAACCTTCACCTTCACCTTAACCTTAACCTTAACATAACTATAACCTTAACCTTAACCTTAACCTTAAGCTTCACCTTAACCCTCAACCTTGACTTTACCCTTAACATAACCTTAAACCTAACTATAACGTAACCCTAACCTTGACCTTAACTTTACCATTAACCTTGACCTTAACCTTAATCTTAACCTTGACATTGACCTTAATCTTAACCTTGACATTGACCTTAACCTTAACCTTAACCTTATCTTACCCTTAACCTAACCTTAACTATAATCTAACCCTCACCTTAACCTAACCTTAACCTTAACCTTAACATTAAACTAACCTTAACATTAACCCTAACCTTAACTGTTACACAGTAATTTGTCACCGTCCCTACCATTCCCCGTCCCGCACAATGGAGGACCCATTTTGTGACCTATGAACATTGTCATGCCTTGAAATCATCATCAATGCATTCCTCTAAACATGAGCTTCAATTGCCCTAAAGACATCTCCTTGCAAAAAACCATGAAAATAGCTCCTTTTCCATTTGCGCGAGCAAACAGTTCATCATTCGCGCCAATGGGGAAAATCCTACAAAGAGGCCACACCAACTGGAGCTCTGTCCCAGAGCAACAGTCGTGCCAGCCAATTTAAGGAGTGTTTTTTAAATAAAGATGGCGGAATTTGTGTTTCAACAAACTTAGAAACCATTGCCTATCTTGAGTTGGGAGGTTTGGCTGCGGGAGTTCCATGGAAGGGAAGTGGTTTGCCACCTTTCATGGAACCTTCCTTGATGATAGGGCCAATCCCACAATAATAGGGATCCCAACTCCCTCCTTTCCCATCTATAAAAGCTTGCCTATTGCCATTGCAAGCTAGTCTTGAAGTGCCTAAGCTTTGAATCTCCAAATTCCCAAGAGCCTTTGTGCTGTAAGAGCCCTCTTTCTTCCCTTAAGGCCGACTCAAGTAAGGAGACTATCGTCGAGAGACTCTAGAGAGGTTTTCCCTTCCCCTGGCGAGCTTTGCGAGACGTGAATGACTAGGGACCCTTCCGAAGGAGACCGCAGTGTCAGAACATTGGTTGTACTCTCTTTCGATTGTTTATTAATGAATGACTACCGGTTATGGTTCCACTCTATTTCTCACTTATGTTAATAACGAGTTATATCCTTTCTGACTGATATATAGTTGCGTATTCTGGATTTTATGCTTGTATTCATGTTGTTTCTTGCATGTGCAAGTGTCCATTCACGGAGATCGTGGGGATCGTGATCTGCTGAGGCTGAGGAACGGGAACGCTGTCTCTTCTACGAATCATAGCACTAGACTCCAGGTAGGCCTCCATCGTTGGATTATTTATTCGCAATTAGGAACTTGTGCTGTAGAATTTGATGATTGTTGCTAGACCCCTGCTGGGCTAGTAGGGATCGCCTCTGTTCGCAGAGGGGATTTACCTCCTCAACAATTTGGCGACTCCACTGGGGATCCGTCTAGTTTTCACTGTCTCGTTTAGATCGTCTCATTTTGATTGTTTTATGATTTTCCTTGCTGGGTTAGCCTTCTGGGCTGGGTTCTTTTGTTGTTTTTGCTTCTTGGTTTGCTTAGTTTACATTGATCTACTTCTAGAGTAGTTCTTTTTTGTTTTTGGCTGAGAAACTCGACGGGTGCACTTTTTAGCTCGACAGTCGCGCCAATTGGCGCATGTTGCTTTTGTATCGCCCGCGCCAATTTCTTGCTGGCGCCAGTTGCAGCCTTACAGTCGTGCCACTCCTATAGGGTATTTGAGTTTGCTCAATTTTGAGCTCTCTAGGTCTGATCAGTGTTTTTCTTCTTGATTTTTCGACTGCCTAAGTGTGTTGGGGTCTTGTTTGACTAGGAATTTGCCTTTGTCCTTTGGTTGTTTGATTTTATCTATCGATTTCACGTTTTAAGCCCTAGGGCATCTAGTGGCTTTGTGTATCGAGCCCTCCTTGGGAGTTTTGGTGTTTCGTTTATCCAGTCGACTTTCTGATTGCTCCTCCACATTCTTTTAGTAGTTTTTCACTGTTTTGTTGTGATTTTTGGGTGATTGCTCATTTCTTCATTCAAATTTCGTTTGGTCTTGCTTTGGGCCTAGATCACACGACCCATTGGAGCCTTTGAGTCTTTTTCTTGGTTTTGAGAGACTTTGGTCGATTTGGGATCTGATTGTTTGTGTCATTGAGTGAAATTTGTTTGTTTTGCTCTCTCAATATCGTTTCTCAAGTTGTTCCGTTTGTTTTCGGTTTGTTTAGTGCTTCTAGCTATCAAACATTGAAAATTATAAAAAAATCTCTTTTGTTGTTGGTTGATTAGTGCAAATTGAAATTTTTTGATTTTACTAGTAATTAGTGATTGGGATGAAAATTTTTCGATTTCATTAGTTGCATTAGAGATCTCATTTTTTGTCTTCCGATCATTTTGTTTGTGTAAAGACTCTCAACTCTTCTATAGCTAGTTTTCATCGAACGAAATGGTGTATTGTGGCATGTAGCTTTGCATTTAGGAGTTTTTTGAAACAACACATTCGTTAGGGCCTGAAAATTGAAACGTAATTGAAGATCAACTTTAAAATCTACTCAATTTACACTAAGGCAGCATTGGAATCTAACGAAACATATTTAGAGGTCTAGGCTAGAGACGTGTTCCGGCGTCTTTAAACCTAGCAGCTGTCGTTCGCCTTTTGGCTTTAGACAGCGCTAGTACGGACTTGTGCTCCCCGTACCGTCGCGTATATAAAGGGAGACCCCTCTAGGTTTCAATCCTTTATCCACAGGAAGCCGAGTCTGCCGCCCTATACCCGTGATACACCGAACACAGCATTCGGGGAGATTGCCTGCACGTACGGAAAGTCCTTGGTTGATTTATTTTTCATTATTAAAACCAAGGTGTATATTGCAGTTCACGGTTATTTGGTACACCCTTTGTGCCTAGTATTCCTGAGCAGTCATTTGGTCTTTTCTGACTCCCTAAATTTGAAAAGACCGTCAAGCATTTGTCCTTTCACGCTTGTGTCAAATCTGAAAGAGATAGAGTCATATTTTATCATTTCTCGACTCTTAAAACATGAAATGGTGAAGTTTCTTATTTTTCAATGTGGTAAAAATTAATCACCCACGATTATACGCCCTGTTAGATATTTCTTGTTGACCGTTTGATCATGTGTCTTGATTCTTTTTCAGCCCATGTGTGTGTTTGCTTCTTTTTCTCTGGTCGTTTGCCATAGTGGCAGAACCTTCGGTTTCGTCTACTGGTAGTCCTTACACGGACGATTCTTCAGAGGCTTCCCAATCCTCTGCTGAACCGCAGCAGCCTATTATTTTCGAGTTCCCTGACAGGGGACCGGTTCTTGCTAAGCAACCCTTTGGAGGACCAATTGAGTTCAATTGGCCCTTTTCGGACCCTGTGTCTGAATTGAGATTAGGAGTTGATTTACTTTCTCTTACATCGGGTTTGCCTTTTGTTGCTGCTGTATTTCCTCCTAGTCCTCACCGTCTCTTGCGAGATTTAATGGCAGGATCAACCATGAGTGATTATGGTGAGGAAATCCCAATGTCTGGTGAAGACTATCAGCTCTTCCCACGAAGATTGTTTCAGGGAGACAACTCTGAGCTGGCTGACATGTCAACAGCCAGTCCCTCTTTACCACAGGGATACAGATCTTTGGGTCAGATCATTTCCGTCGCAGCCTCTATGGGAGTGTTAGCTCCTTCTCCGAGGCTAGCTGCTACTACGCCCGGGGTGTCTCCTCAGACGCCCGTTACTTCTGTTTCCGTCTGGCCCACTGTCTGTGTGGCTGCCTCTTCTCCTGTTTTCACAGCATCCGCTGCAAGGGCTGTGCCAACTCCTGAAGATGTTTATCTAGCGACTGCTATACCGGAGAACATCTCTCCGAAGGAGTATCGGTTGTCTTTGCAACAACCGAACGCCGAGGTTGGACCATCCTCCCAAGATCCTAACCGCTCTTACTTTTCGCACTATGCACAGGATGGTACTCCCGTGTATGCTTTCCCAGGTCAGTATGATGATCACGGGGAGAGTTTACGTATACCCGCTCCTGAGGCCTACCTCTATGCTCAAGGTTTACCTTATAACCAGGCTTATAACCCGCAAGGACAGCCTTTCCAAGGCCAACCTGTGGGCCAACCTGGCTATCTTTATGATCCACAGGGGCAGCCCATGCAAGGCTATCTTGTCGGCCAACAAGGGCCATCGTATGGTCCGCAAGGATAGTATTATAGCCCTTCCGGTCAACCTGTTCAGCCTCAGCTGGGGTATCAACCGGGACCGGTCTATGGTCCTGGGGGGCAAATCCAGCCTTCTTTACCTATGCAACCTTAGTATCCTGTTGTTTCTAACATTGCATATCAGCCGGGACCATCCTATGGTTCCGCTTCGGGTCAAACCAGTTTTCAGCAAGCACCTGGCCCTGTTGCACCACCAAGCCAACCGGCCCATCCGGTACAACCTGGTGTTCCACCTCCAGGCCAACTGGCCCATCCGGTACAACCTGGGGCTCATTCACAACCAGGCCAGCCTGCTCAACCGTGTTAGGACTCCACTATGTATCATTTTTGCTATATACTTTGACACCATTTTAATTTTATAACCATGATTAAAAAGGATTCCATTAGCATTTTTCATCTACTTTATCCCAAGGTATATAAAATCCTCTTCTTTATTATATGTTTAATCTGTTTACATAGAATTCCAAAATACTCTTATATTTTATCATTAAGCGAAGTGGATTGTTGCTAACATAAAGTTTAAAAGATCGCAGATAAGTTATATGCTTGCTGGAACAATCGGCTGTTGCTGAAACAGTTGACTTAGTTGCTGAAACAGCCAGCAAGCACGCAAATTCCGTCACTCGTAATTTGCGATTCTGGAAGAGCCTTTTGTGGAACAATAGTAACAGCATGAAGACATGGTTACATGGACCATTCTGAAGATAGCATTCTTGTTGTCTCTGTTGTAACAATATCTTTTTTTGGAAGAACAGAATAGTCATGTATTAAGAAAGCGAACAGATTTGGGATAAACGTAGATTTGCTCTCATGTAATTGTAAAAGATGTCTCCTCTTTAAAAAGAGGAGACATCATCATTAGTAGGGGGTTCGAGTTTGAAATCTACAGGAGAACATTGTGTGTGAGAACTGGAGCTAGACTCCATCTGTAATGTATCATTTCTTTTGACAGATGAATATAATCTTCTTTTGAGCGCTCCAATTTAATTCCTTCCCTGGGGAATCTTGTGAGAGGGAAAGGGCCCGCCTTCCTCACAAGATTCACCCTTCTGTTCCTGTAATTTGTTTAATTCTTTACGCTGTTTGCACTTTACTTTAATTCTGTTGTTGAACACTAGTTGCACAGTTCTGTAGTTCATCGAGTACTCTGTTTCCTTAACGCTGCATATATTTAACACATTCATTCTTGAGAAGTTAAGAAATCTATTTCTGTTAATTGTGTGAATGTATGATGCTGGGAAGCAGGTGCTGAAGATTCCTGTACAAAGGAACAGGGTCTTGTTCCCACTAATTTCCTTTCTTTTCCTGCAGTGTGATTAGAAACAAGAGAACAAGTGCTGAAGGTTCCTGTTCATGGGAATAGGGTCTTGGTCTCTTGAGTCATCTTTTCTACAGTGTAATTAGTGCCAGGCAACAGGTGCTGAAGTTCCTAATTAAGGAATAGGGTCCTGTTCCTGCTATGGTTGATTGATTTCTTTTCTTGCAGATTGATTTTCCTTTACTTGGATTTTAACTGCAACATAGGAATTATTTCTGCTATAACTTAAGTAACTTCAGCTTTGATTAAACAGAGTGTGAATAATTAGATTTGTGTGATTAATAATTGTGTGGCTTTTTACTACAACATTGTTCTTGCTTTTGAAATTGAGCATATCCAGTGCGTGATTGTCTTTGGAATAAAAAGACTTCCTCGGGTTGACAATTTATGTGGAGCTTGAATTGTGAAAACAATTAAAGCGACCAACATTTTGGCGCCGTTGCCGGGGAAGGCAATTATAGATTTCAAAAGCATTAATCTTTTCTTTCTAAATGTGCAGATTTTATGAGAGGACGCGGAACCCAGAAGAAAATTAACCCCACAGGTGGCAAAGGCAAAGGAAGGGGAGGAAGAAAGACTTTCATTGATGAGATTGTATCAAAGGCTGAGTCATCACAGAGATTAAGTTCTCGTAGATCAAAACTTCAGCACTCCCCTCAATCAGATTACAAAACAGAGGAAGTTGTGGGTCCTGAAAATATAGAAGAACCAGTGATTGAAGAACCAGCAGTCAGTGCTGGAGAGTCAGAAGAAAGTGTTAGTAAATCAGCAGAGCACATTGAGGAAATAATAGAGAGCGTTGGACGACCAGTGGAAAACATTGAAGAGCCAGTAGAAGATCTTGAAGATCGAGCAAGTGCAGTAGGAGAGCCAACAATGGAAGGAAACAATGATGATTTCTTTGGTGGAGGACGTGTAGATCCTGAAGGAGAAAGAAGGGATGAAAATTCCCTCTCTACCTTGGGATTTCCTATCAGTGATCTCCTTGCAGGAATAACTCCTATGAAAAACATTCCATTGTCTGCTTTACCTAACTTTCATGGTTTATCCTCTGAAGATCCGAATGAATTTCTTTTTGAATTTGATATATTATGTAGAAGTTATGATTATGTTACTAATGCTCAAAAGTTGAAACTGTTTCTAGCCACCTTAAAAGGGAATGCTTTAAGATGGTTAATGAGCCTTGGAAGTCAGGTAATTACAACTTGGGAGCAGATGAAACAAAAATTTCTGCTTAAATATGAAGACTACTGCCGAACGAGAGAAAAGAAGGATGAACTATTCAATATGGCACAAAAGCCGGATGAGAATCTAGAGGACTATATAGAATGGTTGCAGTACAATATACAGAGATCTGATCATCCGAATATAAGTAAGGAAATTCGCAAAACAATATTACTTAGAGGTTTAAGGGATGATTGTTTAGATATGTTAAACATGCTTGGCAAGGGAGATATATCTAAGGAATCATATGATGAGATTGTTGAACTTTCTAAGAGATGTTCAAGGGGAGATGCAAGAAACAGAGCAAGAGATTCCACCTATTCAAGAGTGCAGAAATCAGCCAGTGGAGGAGCAACAAGAGCTGAAATAGGTAATTTACTTGAAGAATTTAAAACTGAGATGTTAAGTTCTTTTTCTTCACAAATTGACACTTTGCAGGTTAAGAAGAAGCAGGCTGAAGCAGAAGCAACTATGGCTGTCTTTTGCCCGAAGTGTAGAGACAAATATCCACTAAGGGAATGCCCAATGGATAAAATACCAATTTGTACCCTTTGTGAGAAAGATCATGAAACAAAACAATGTCCATCTCTACCAGGAATAAAGGCAGCATTACAGCCAACGGAAGAAGAAGCTGAAGTAGTTTATCTGCTAACTCAAAGAAGACAATGGCAACCAAAAGGACAAGGTATGAACTCTAGTATGCCATTTAATCGTTGGAACAATTATTCTACTTTCGGTCAAACAAATTACCCTCCCTTCAATCAAATGCAATACCCACCCTTCAATCAAATGAATTTCCCACCCATGCAGCAATCAAACCCTCCCTTTGTTGATCCTTCAATGTGGAATCCTTGGCCTCCACAGCAACCATCTTCTTTTAACCCTTGGAATTCAAATTGGAGAAGCCAACAACTTCCGTATCCAAATCAATTGCCTCAATATCAACAACCACTTCCTCTTCCATCAAATGCTTCGCCAAATAACCAAATGAGACCCCAGCTACCTGTGCAACCAAATCCTAACCCCAATAATAAAGTTGTGCAAGTCATTGATATTCAGAATCAGTCTATATTTCCTACTATGCAATGTAATGATATTCATTTGAGATCTGGGAAAATAGTAGAACCTATTATTGATGACATAACTTCTTCTGATTCGGATAAAGAGGAAACTGAGAAACATAAGAAAGCACAACCACCTTCTAACAAGAATGCTGAAATAACAGAACCACCATTCCCCGAGCGCTTGGTTTTAACCAGAACAACTGAAACACCTGCTTTTAATCTTCTAGGGGAATTGCAAAATTTGTATGTTAAAATTCCACTTTTACAAGCATTAAGAGATGTACCAATTTATGCCAGAACATTAAAGGATATTTGTGTTAAGAAACCTGGTAGGAAAACTAAGGACCCCCTTACAGTACATGTGATGGGGGACTTGTCTGCATTAATGTCCGGAAAAGCCCCTCCTGTGAAATATGGTGATCCCGGCCATCCTACAGTGACAGTTCAGATTGGTAAAACAATGATTCCTCAAGTTCTGGTAGATTTAGGTGCTGCAATTAACATAATGACTCTTGAAACTTCACAATTGTTACAGCTGAATAACACAATCAGAGATACACCCACCATTCTAGAGTTGGATGATCGTTCTACAATTAAACCTGAAGGAGTTGTTGAGGATCTACTTATTTCAGTTGAATCCTGGAAATACCCAACTGATTTTGTTGTATTGCAGACTAAAACAAAGCTGGGGGGACATCCCTTAATTCTAGGAAGGCCATGGCTGGCCACAGCTGATGCTTTTATCAGTTGCAGATCTGGTTCAATGACAATTTCTAATGGTTATGAAACAAAACAACTTACTCTTTATCCTCATGCAACACCAATAATTAATAATGAAGATTCTATATGGATGGATTATGATGATAATGCTGTTCAGCCTATTCTAACTATTGGACAAGCTTTAACTCTTAAAGACAATACAGAGGATGAGATAATTAATAATTTTATTTGTGAACCTTCTTCTGTAATTGTTGAAACACACAATCAATTAACTGCAATTTTTGAAACTGATACTCAAGAAAGGATTGAATCTGAAGACTCATCTCAGACATTAACCACCATCTCATCTAGAAGCATAACAGTTGAAATTGAACCTGGCAAGACATTAAACATAAATCCTGATCTAACAGTTAATGAAACACAGCAGTTAATGAAGTTATTGCATGAATATAAGGAAGCATTTGCATGGGATTATACGGATATGAAAGGTATTTCTTCTGAATTATGTACTCATCGAATTTACATTAAAGAAGGATGCCAGCCTGTTTGTCAACCCCAAAGACGAATGAATCCTAATTTACGAGAAATTGTTAAGGAAGAACTTCAAAAATTGCTTAATGCAGGATTTATATACCCTATATCTGACAGTGAATGGGTTTCCCCATTGGTTATTGTCCCTAAGAAAAACGGAAAATGGAGAGTATGTGTCGACTACCGAGCCTTAAACAAAGCTACTCAAAAGGATCACTTTCCTTTACCCTTCATTGATCAGGTGTTGGATAGTCTGGCAGGGAAGAAATTCTTTTCTTTTCTAGATGGATTCAGTGGGTATAATCAGATAAGAATTGTACCCCAAGACCAAGACAAGACCACTTTCACCAGCCCTTGGGGAACTTTTGCCTATAGAGTTCTTCCATTTGGGCTATGTAATGCACCAGCAACTTTTCAAAGAGCTGTTATAGGAATCTTTTCTGATATGCTGAATGATTCTATGGAAATATTTATGGATGATTTTACTCCTTATGGTGTGTCTTTTGAAGATGCATTACAAAACCTTGAGAAAGTACTTAAACGATGTATACAAGCTCACCTCTCCCTAAGTACTGAAAAATTTCATATGATGATGAGTGAAGGAGTGGTGCTTGGACACTTTATTTCATCTCAAGGTATTCAGGTAGATCCATCTAAAATATTGGTCATTCAGAATCTTTCTGTTCCTAAAACACAAACTGATGTTAGAAGTTTTCTAGGACATGCTGGATACTACAGAAGATTTATTAAAGATTTTTCTAGGATAGCTTCTCCATTATTTGTGTTGCTTATGAAAAATGTTGAATTTAAGTGGACTAATTCTTGTCAAAAAGCTTTTGAAGAACTTAATCATTAGTTGTCTACTGCTCCTATTTTGAGGGGGCCTGATTGGAATCTCCCTTTTCATATATCTTCTGATGCTTCAGACACTGCAATTGGAGTTGTCTTGGGACAAGAGGAAAATCATCTTCCTTATGCTATCTACTTTATCAGTAAGAATATGACCCCTGCTGAGCTTAATTATACAGTTACCGAAAAGGAGTTTCTTGCAGTAATTTATGCCATTAATAAATTTTGACACTATATCACTGGTTATTCTACTTTTGTGCACACTGACCACTCGGCTATTAAGTATTTAATGAACAAATCTGTTACAAATGCTAGAGTTACCAGATGGCTATTATTACTGCAGGAATTTGATATCACAATTGTAGATCGGCCTGGTAAAGAAAATGTGGTGGCTGATTTCCTTTCACGGTTAAAAACTGACAATGATATCCCAGTAGATGATTCTTTTCCTGATGAGTATTTGTTTGCAGTTTCTGCTTACTCTCCATGGTATGCAGATATTGCTAATTATTTGGTTGCAGGAAAATTACCATCACACCTGTCATATAGAGAAAAGAGAAGAATTGTTCAACAAAGTGCCAGGTATAGCTGGATAAGCGAGTGTCTTTTCTACACTGGGCTTGATCAAGAAATCCGAAGATGCATTAGAGAAGATGAAGTGTATGACATATTGAAAGCTTGTCATGATGGCCCTTGTGGAGGGAATTTTGCTGATAAGAGAACAGCACACAAAATTCTGAGGATGGGTTACTATTGGCCCTCATTATTTAAGGATGCAAAGAAATATGTAAGGGCTTGTGATAACTGCCAAAGAATGGGTCAACCCAATCATAGAGATCAAATGCCATTAAATCCCCAGGTAATTTCTGAACCATTTGAAAGATGGGCCTTGGATTTCATAGGACCCATTAACCCTCCATCCAATCAAAGAACATATATATTAGTCTGTAGAGACTATATGACTAAATGGGTGGAGGCCAAAGCACTTATTAGAGCCAATGAAGAGGCTGTCCTAGCTTTCTTATTTGAAGAAATCTTTACTAGATTTGGAATTCCTAGAGAGCTAGTTACAGATGGAGGACCTCCATTCAATTCTCATGGTTTTAAGTCTACCCTTCAGAAATATCATATTCATCATAGAATGACTACACCATACCACCCCAGGCCAATGGGCAGGTGGAAAGCACAAATAAAGTATCAGAAGCCATTCTAACTAAAACAGTGAAGGACAACCGGAAGGATTGGTCTCAAAGGCTCCCTGAAGCATTATGGGCTTACAGAACTACTTGGAGAAACACTACAGGTTTTTCTCCCTATGAATTGGTTTATGGTAAAAATGTTGTTTTTCATGTGGAATTTGAAATCAAAACTCTAAGAACTGCTTTAGCTGTTAATCTTGATTTGACTGATGTGCAGACAGCTAGGTTGCAGCAGCTTCTTGAGTTGGATGAAAAGAGATTAGATGCCATTCATCAAACAACCATGATACAACAACAAAGGATGAAGTGGCATGACAAAATGATCAAACACAAGCAGTTCCAAAAAGGTAATTGGGCCTTGTTGTATGACTCTCGGTTTGAAAATTTTTAGGGCAAGTTACGTACACGCTGGCTTGGACCATATGAGGTAGATGCTGTTTTTCCAAATGGAACGGTAAGACTTTTAACAATTGATGATTCTAAAACACCTCTACTAGTCAATGGTCATAGGCTCCGTCTATATCAGCGCCCTGTTTCTAAAGAGGATTTTAAGACTGCTTGCATGAATGATATTCATTATCTTTTTCTAGGGGAGTCTTCTGCTCCTCACAGCATTTAATTTTCTGCACTGTATTTTTAGTATTAGATTAGATTTAGCA
The DNA here is from genome assembly GCA_034641835.2 of Pinus albicaulis. Taxonomy (NCBI): domain Eukaryota; kingdom Viridiplantae; phylum Streptophyta; class Pinopsida; order Pinales; family Pinaceae; genus Pinus; species Pinus albicaulis. The sequence goes on along the minus strand of CM076578.1, from coordinate 984,932,263 downwards.
CTAATAATCCCTGTCAAGGATTGGCATATTACAATTGAATTTTGCAGATTCTGGAAAAGCTCATTAAGGAGGACAGATTCATCATGAGAAGATCTGAAGCTTCAATCACAAAAGCTTGTTCCCTTCATTTTACCCCATTTCCTAGCAATATCCCTTCATTCTCACTTCTACATTATTGCCCTTTTTCCATTTTTCCCACTCCTACCATTCCTGAAATATCTTCCTTCAGCTAGTATTTCCCATCCCTTACTGCTGAAATTATCCCTTACCAAATACTTCCCCCACTTCTTACAGACCCAAGTCATTTATCCCATTTTTCTGATTTTTCCCGTTGCTGAAACACCAGTTTCAGCAACGTATCGTTCATTTTTCCGTTGCCGAAACACCAGTTTCAGTAACCTGTCATCATTAAAACATCATTTCTCTTCGCTGTTATATAAGCTTTTTGGTTCTCCACGTTTATACTTCAGATCCTTTGGGTGAAGAATTATTCAGCACTGAGCAGATCCGGTTACACTCATGTTCTAAATTTCAGAGAAATCTACAGATTCTTCCATGTATATTAAGCCATTTTGAAGCACTTGACACTTCGAATTATTAAACCAAAGGTAAAAATGTAAGGTATGAGGTTTTAATTTAATTCAGTTAAATTATATTAAAGAGAGGATTTTATTCATAATGATTACAATCTTTACACGCCCAATCATCATTACACCATACGTAGGGGGGGGGGAATTTCGAAAACTGAACAATCATTTCGCATTAACCAATCCTCTGTCCTTTTTATATCCACTTCCGCCGTCATTGAGACTCTGCAGCCTCTGTTGCAACAACTAGCGCGATCAAAGTCTGTGTTTACTGTCTTCTGTGCCTCTGCATGTAACTCAAAGCTAGAGCCATGGGAGGGTCAGCCATCAGACACGAGCCTGGTTCCATAAATCTTCTTCAATTGTTCCCCGAACCCTATCAAATTTTCCAACAAGCGGGATGGACAGTATATTTTGAAAGGTTGGGCGAATTTGACCAGGAACAAGTTTTAGAGTTTGCACAAAACCTTCAAGGGGATTTTTCAGTGGTTCAAGGGGTTCGCATTTCAGTAACAGAGGAGGACATAGTTCAAGTTTCAGGGTTGCCAGCTATTGGGACTCGTTGGTTCAGAAGAAAGCAGGTTATTCTGAATGCACAGCAAGATTTTCTTCGTCCAGATGAGCCAGTTGAACTTAAAGGCCGCGGCGTCAGTCTGCATTCACTTCCTCGACCATGGCCATCAGTGGCAGAGTTCATCAAGCACTACTTGACATGCGAAGGGCGTTACCAGGTAGTGTACAATCACGACTTTGTTTTGATGAATCATTTGAGAAATGGTCGAATGATTAATATCCCCTATTATCTGCTTGGTTGTATTAGAAACATGTCTTATTATTGTAGACGGTCTAAATTCCCAATGTTATCCCTCACCCACCATCGTTTATGCCAATTGTTGATTCAGAGGGGTTTTGCTCAGCAAAATTACCCTCTGAATAACCCACTCCCTGTTCCCCAGCTGCCTGAAATTCCTCAGCAGGCCCAAATGTCCCAACAACCCGAAAGTTCCCAAGATACTCCTGAAATTCCTTATGAAGGACAACGGGACGATATTCCACATTCCCCAGTAACTTCAGCCCCAAAGCCAGTTGACCCAACCCCAAGCTCGTCCCACTTAGTAGAGTCAACCGTTCCCACTATTTCTATCCCTAGTGACGACTCTCTAACACCCCCATCCCCACCTACTTATAAAAAGAAAAGAACCCCAACAGTCTCAGTCTCCAAACGACGGACAAGGGCTAAATTCCAAATTTTCACTTCTTCCGAAAGCCCTTCCCCCAGAGAAAAATCCTCCCCCGCAAAGAAAAGGAAAGACAGTGACTTCTCTGCTTTCCTACCAAAAAGGAAAATGAAGATGACTGTTGAAACAGGAGTTACTCCCATTTCCCCTGACCCTGCCACTATTCTGTTAAAACTCCAATCTTCATCCCCATTTCAAACCCCCCAACCCGTCTCGTCCGGTGGCATTGCCACACAAGAACCAGTGCCCCGGGATAATACGACATTGTTTATGGCTCAAACAGTGACTGCCACACAAGAACCAGTCACTTACCCAGAGGCTGAAACACAAGAACCAGCCACTGTGGTACAAAAATACACCAAGCATGATGATACCGGGAGACCAGCTGTAGCTGCCCCACAAGAACCAGCTACGACTGTGCATCAGCAGAATACCCCAGCATAATCAACCAGCACACAAGGTTTACATACTATGACATCTTTATTGGAGGAGAATGAATTCTTGAAGTCTGAACTGGAAGCCTACAAGAATGAATTAACCATGGCACGAGAAGCTTTTGATAGAGAATTGAATCTCTATATGTTAGCACACACAGCCTCAACGCAAAATAAGGAGCCATGTAAGGAATACATGTGCCATGAGTGTGGTAATATTTACCAGCAGGCAGGCTACAAACTAGTTAAAGTTCAAGTATCTGAGGCATCTACATCAGCTGGAATAAAAGAAGGATGCCCTACTGCTCCACAAGAACCGGTAGGGCTCTCAATAAATGAAGAAAAAGAAACTAAACCTCAGATATCTCGCCCTGTTCTAGTTAATGTAGCCACTCAGACAGAAGCACCACCGCAGATATCTCGCCCTAAGTTAGTCAGTGTAGCCATTCAAACAACGTCCCAACCCAGTACTTCTAATGCTAGCACACAGACCCTGCCATGGAATCAATTGGAACTGATGAACAAATGGAAGAAACAATATGCTGAAGAACAAGATACAATACTACAACAGCATAAGTTAGCATGGCAGAATCATGTGTATGCCAACTGGGATAGTTGGGAACAGATGTTGCAACAGCTCAGGGACTCCAAAAAGGAAGTCAAGGAATCTAAGGAAAAGATGGCCTTGATGTTTTCATTAGTACAGAAGTTGATGGCTACCCGCAAACCCTCTGTAAACTACTCTCTCTTTCTTTCTGAACGATTATTTTATTTTCAATTAAAAGCAATAAAGGATGGCAGACCGCATGAATTACTTACTTCAGAGAAATTTGTTGAGACTTTTACTGAGGCCCCTGAAAGTGACCAGCATTTGCTGTGCGAACTTTACCTTCATAATGAGGCCATTCCCGACAATAGAAGAGTTAATCTTATTCCAATTGCAGGTGATATACAAATAAGGGCATTTGTTTCATTTTTGGCCAACTAGCTCACTTGGAAAACTGCGTTCACTGCAAGCAGTCATAATGAGGAGAATAGACTCCTTTGGATTAGACCAGAACCTTTAAGTCCAGCCATGTTTATAGCACAATATCATAAATTCTTACAGAAGCCAGGAATGCATAGGTATATACAACAACTACAAGCTTCAACACTTTTTAAGTGTCAACAACAAATTAGAGTAAAGGGGACTGCTGCATTGAAGGCCAATACTATGTTTTGGCAGCAGTCATGTAAAGAAAGACAAGATTATCACCCTTTTAACCCTGACAATCTTCAAGCTGCACTTTCCAGGGTACCTAATTACATTGGATGCATTCGACATTGTGGAGTAAACTAGATCGGGTATCATTTTCATTTTCCAATTTTATGGCTGCCTTCAGAGAAATATCAGTGTCACTATCAATTGGCTGGCAGAGATGAAGCTTCAACATGGCAGCAATTGCAGAACAATAAAGGATTCCGAGCTCCTATAGATGCCACCTTCTCCAGCTACTGCTTGAGTAATTTGCATGCACAGTATCAGTACTCAGACTCTGACTCAGACTAGGGGTTGCCTGAGGACATGCAACATTTTTAGCTGGGGGGGATGTTAGGACTCCACTATGTATCATTTTTTCTATATACTTTGACACCGTTTTACTTTTATAACCATGATTAAAAAGGATTCCATTAGCATTTTTCATCTACTTTATCCCAAGGTATATAAAATCCTCTTCTTTATTATATGTTTAATCTGTTTACATATAATTCCAAAATACTCTTATATTTTATCATTAAGCGAAGTGGATTGTTGCTAACAAAAGTTTAAAAGATCGCAGATAAGTTATATGCTTGCTGGAACCTTCGGCCGTTGCTGAAACAGTTGACTTAGTTGCTGAAACAGCCAGCAAGCACGCAAATTCCGTCATTCGTAATTTGCGATTCTGGAAGAGCCTTTTGTGGAACAATAGTAACAGCATGAAGACATGGTTACATGGACCATTCTGAAGATAGCATTCTTGTTGTCTCTGTTGTAACAATATCTTTTTTTGGAAGAACATAATAGTCCTGTTTTAAGAAAGCGAACAGATTTGGGATAAACGTAGATTTTCTCTCATGTAATTGTAAAAGATGTCTCCTCTTTAAAAAGAGGAGACATCATCATTAGTAGGGGGTTCGAGTTTGAAAGCTACAGGAGAACATTGTGTGTGAGAACTGGAGCTAGACTCCATCTGTAATGTATCATTTCTTTTGACAGATGAATAAAATCTTCTTTTGAGCGCTCCAATTTAATTCCTTCCCTGGGGAATCTTGTGAGAGGGAAAGGGCCTGCCTTCCTCACAAGATTCACCCTTATGTTCCTGTAATTTTTTTAATTCTTTATGCTGTTTGCACTTTACTTTAATTCTGTTGTTGAAACACTAGTTGCACAGTTCTGTAGTTCATCAAGTACTCTGTTTCCTTAACGTTGCATGTGTTTAATACATTCATTCTTGAGAAGTTGAGAAATCTATTTCTGTTGATTGTGTGAATGTATGATGCTGGGAAGCAGGTGCTGAAGATTCCTGTACAAAGGAATAGGGTCCTGCTCCCACTAATTGCCTTTCTTTTCCTGCAGTGTGATTAGAAACAAGAGAACAAGTGTTGAAGGTTCCTGTTCATGGGAATAGGGTCTTGGTCTCTTGAGCCATCTTTTCTACAGTGTAATTAGTGCCAGGCAGCAGGTGCTGAAGTTCCTAATTAAGGAATAGGGTCCTGTTCCTGCTATGGTTGATTGATTTCTTTTCTTGCAGATTGATTTTCCTTTACTTGGATTTTAACTGCAACATAGGAATTATTTCTGCTATAACTTAAGTAACTTCAGCTTTGATTAAACAGATTGTGAATAATTAGATTTGTGTGATTAATAATTGTGTGGATTTTTACTACAACATTGTTCTTTCTTTTGAAATTGAGCATATCCAGTGCGTGATTGTCTTTGGAATAAAAAGACTTCCTCGGGTTGACAATTTATGTGGAGCTTGAATTGTGAAAACAATTAAAGCGACCAACAAACCGGTGCCACCTGTTTATCCGGGCCAACCTGTTCATTCAGGGCAACCCTCTCAGTCAGGTCAACCTGTTCACTCAGGGTAGCCCGCTCATTCTATTAACCCTGCTCAGTAGCCGACTCATTCAATGCCGCAGCCAAATCAACAGCTGTGCCCTACTTATCAGGCTTCGCAGATTTCCAATTTTTAGCAGCCTACTCACCCTCAGAGTGGTTATTATCCTCATGGTCAATCTCAACTAAATTATAACCACCCCAGAGGCTCTCAGTATTATCCTCCTCCACCCGGTTTTACCTACACTCAGTAGCCAAATCCAAACGCTGCTTACACCAGGCCAACGTATAATCAGGGCCCCTACCCTGGTTTTCAGGCCCCACACTCTGGTTATCAGCATCCAAATCAGTCTGGTTATACGACCTACACCCCCTATGGTCAGAATCCTATGGGACAGAACCCATGGGGGCAAGGATATTCACAACCATTGTGGAGTACAGGTAACGGTCCTGATCCTGGGTCTGGCATGCCAGTCAATCTGCCATTGCCGTTCCTGGCCACCTTGGAGTTGCCAGATGTTTCAAAGTTGACCAATGATCTGATTTTACATAATCCGTATTGGCCTCCGGTTCCCACCAAGATACCAGGTGATTGCCCCAAGTTTGAGGGAAAAGCTGGAGAGGACCCCCAGGCGCATGTGATGACGTATCATCTTTGGTGTTCGTCTAACTATTGGGTCAACGATTCGATTTGCCTGCGCCTCTTCCAACGTACTTTAACTGGAGCTGCTGCTAAGTGGTACATAGAGTTATCCCACGGCATTTTCCAATATTTCAATTCTTTAGCCATGGCTTTCCTCAGACACTTTCAGTTACCGGTTCGTTACGAAGCCGGGACGCACCTCCTGACTTCTCTGAAGCAGGATAAAGCCACTCACATCTCTGATCACATTCATGAGTGGCAGTGCCGTTGTAGACTAATCAAGTTTCACATACCTGATCAGATACTGACTCACTGGTTCACCACCTCCTTTGTGAATAAAATCGCTCAGGATATTGCGATGGGAGCGTGTGTGACGGAGGAACAAGCCATTGCGCGTGCCCAATATCTGGATATTGTATATTCTCAGTCCGGCATGCTTTATAATATCTTGCCTGATACCCCGTGGTCCGAAACCTCTAAGGCTCCACCTACCCCCGCGGTGGATGGTGTCATTGGTTCTGTCTCTCAGAATTCGAAGAAATCTTCGAATGGGAAGCAGAAGTCTAATTCTTCCAACAATGCTCCTACTAATCCTGCCCCCTCCGATTCTGGTAAAACCGCAGAAGTGAATGCCGTTCAGGCCAATCATACGGAGAAAACTTCCAAGGGGAAAAATAAGGGCAAAGGAAAATCTAAATCTGATGCCCCGAAGCCAAAATCTAAATCTCGTACCGAGGATGGCTCTCCGCGTAAACCGAAGTACCCTTGCCTCATTTGTGAAGGGGACCATTATACTAAGGATTGTCCATGACGATCCGAGGTTAGTCAACTTCTCAAGGGCCCTAAAGGGACTCTGGCTGTTCTAAAAGAGCCATTCCCATCTCAGCAGACCCAGATGGTCGAACAACCGTCACCATCTACACCGTTTGGGTCTCAGGTTTTCATGATGAAGAGTGTTGCACCTATCTCTGTCGCTATGCAGTCGAAGGAATTGCGGCAGGTGCCTGGGAAGGCAGTTGCGGATGGACTGCCTCCCCTACCTGCCTCCGGTTCGTTGGAAATCGAGAAGCCTACTCCTGAACCCGTTGTGAAACCACCTTCTAAAGGTGTCCTTCGAAGATCTTCTTATAATCCGAATGCTCGTGCCGCTCAACATTACAGCATTGTTGAGGATTTGGCACAGGCGCCGTCTGCTATGTCTGCGCTAGAAGTTCTTAAAAGTTTCCCTTCGCAATGGAAGGCTTTACTGTCTGGGATCGAGGGCATTGATCCTGCCGACTCGAGTCTTCTCACCTTCGATTTAGAGAATTTCACTCCCTGGCTTCCACATCAAATCGCTCTGATTATTCAAGTCGGGATTAACGATCTGAACATTCATAGGGTCGTCATGGATGAAGGTGCATCTACCTACGTTATGTCCTCCGCTTGCTGGAAGGCCATCGGCTCTCCAGCCCTTTCGTCATCTCCCAATGCCCTTGAGGCATTTGATGGTCAGGAATCCAAACCCCTGGGTGTTATCGAGAGTCTAGCGATCACATTACAGGGAAAGACTTTCAACGTGGAAGTAGAAGTGGTTGACGCTAAACTCAACTACAATATACTTCTTGGCTGCAGCTGGACTCATGCCATGCTCTGCATGCCATCCACCGTATTTCGATTTCTTAAGTTCCCTCACGAGGGAAAAATTGTCACGGTGGATCAGTTGTCATTTTTCACCTCTACCTCTGAGAACAATGTGCCATACGTGGATCAAATTCCAAATCCCCCGGACAGTGTAGGACCTGGTCTCTTCAAAGACCCGATCCTCATGGGTATTTTTCCCGCACCGCCACCGCACACCGCTCAAGTCAACATGATGTCCAGGTCCGATGAACCTTGGCTTATTCCTACGCCTGAGCAGGTGTTTGAGTTTGGAGAATCGATGCCCTTGACTCCAGTAGAGATCAGCTACTATGAAATTGTTGCCGCATCTGATCCTCCACCTCCTCAGCATGCTCCTTTGAGCATGGCTCTCGACGTCTACTCTCAATCCCCCTGGCTTGGTCAGGCCGATTCACCTGATCCTCTCAAAGAGACTTTTCCTTCCGATGAGGCTATCATTGAAACTATGTCTCTTGAGGAGCTGCCTTGGGGCGATGGACATCATTGCTCCTCTTTTATGCCTAGCTTGGGGGCAATGACTGACTGTCTGGAGCGTTATGCTACTCAGGTTCCTACCCCTCCTCTTTAAACGCCCATTTTGATGCATGAGGTTTTTTCAGAGGGTAACCTGAGTAACATTACTCAAACCATCCCGATCAACATCTCCGTTAAACCGGGGATTGTTGAGAATATTCATGTGGGTGTGACTTGTTCTCCCGATGAGATTCAAGTCTATACTGAGCTTTTCAAGGAATTCAGAGATGTTTTCGCGTGGTCCTACGAGGAAATGCCGGGGATTGATCCCAGTATCGTAGTGCATGAGATTCCAACCTATCCAGGTGCGAAGCCCGTGCACCAACGCTTACGCCCCATGCATCCTCGGAAAGCCGCCGCCTTCAAGGCAGAAGTTGAAAAAATTCTGAACGCGGGCTTTATTTATCCCATCCCCCTCACAGAATGGGTGTCTAACATTGTCCCTATCGACAAAAAGCAGGGTACGATTAGAGTCTATGTTGATTATCGCGATATCAATCGCGCCTGTCCAAAGGACAATTATCCCACTCCGTTCATAGATGAGATCATCGACGAATGTGCCAGAAGTGAGATATATTCCTTGATGGACAGTTTCTCAGGATATAATCAGATAAATATTGCACCTGAGGATCAACACAAGACCACATTCATCTGTCTATGGGGTACTTTCGCGTATAAAAAGCTCCTGTTCGGCTTGAAGAACGCTGGAGCCACTTTTCAGCGTGCGATGTCCTACGCTTTTCGTGACATTCGCCATATCATTTAGCCTTATCTGGACGACTTTCCAGTCCATTCAGCTAAGCGAGAGGACCATCCTAAGCATCTCCGCCAGATCTTTCTTCATTGCAGGCGCTACAACATCAGGTTCAATCCTCATAAATGTGTCTTCTGTGTTGATTCTGGCCGTCTTTTAGGATTCATAGTCTCAAAGGACGGAATTTGCCTTGACCCTTTAAAGGTCGAGGCCATCATAAATCTCCCATCACCCTCCTCCCTATATTAGTTACAGAGTCTGCAAGGGAAAGCGAACTTTCTTCGGCACTTTATCCCGAATTATGTCGAGGTGGCCAAAGGATTCACTCGTTTATTAAAGCAGAACATTCCCTTCCATTGGAACGAAATCGCTCAGCAATCCTTTGAGAAGCTGAAGACGTTTCTTGTCAATGCTCCATTTCTTCGTCCTCCAGACTACCACCATGACTTCACTTTATATCTTGCCGCCACATTTAGCACCATAGCCATGGTCTTGGTGCAGGATGACGATGACGGTGATGAACATGTTTATTATTTGTCATGGAACCTTCTCGATCCAGAAACGCGTTATGCTCATGTCGAGAAGTTGGCATTAGCAGCAGTGCACGCTGTACAGCACTTTCGCCATTACATCCTTTTGCGTACGATAACAGTGGTTTCAGACTGCAACCCTATGACGTATATTCTCTCCCGAAAATTAATAGGGGGAAAGTAATCCAAATGGATTGTTATCCTGCAAGAGTTTGACTTAGAGTTCACTACCGCTAATTCAACTAAATCACTAGTCTTCGCGGATCTGATATGCTCTCTCCCTACAGACTATGCTCCCTCACACTCTGAAGATCATATACTAGACGAAACACTTTTCCTCATCAGTACTCATGACCCTTGGTACGGTGACATAATAGTGTATCTTCAAACCTCGACATTTCGGTCTGAGTTGGATAAAGCTGCCCACCGTTGGATTCGACACCAGTCCCAGCCCTACCGTATAGTAGGAGATACCTTATACCGCATTGGAGTAGATTCGGTGCTCCGGCGATGCCTAACCTTGGAAGAGGCTAAAAAGGTCCTAAATGACTACCATAGTGGCACCTGTGGTGGACATATGTCTGGGTATGCTACTGCCCAGAAGATTCTGCGAGCAGGTTATTTCTGGCCTTCTATATTCAAAGACTGTATCACTGCAGTCCGTAAATGTCATGCGTGCCAGATATTTTAGCGCAAGATGCGTGCGCCGCCTTTACCCTTGCATCCCGTTATTACCATCGGCCCTTTTGCGAAATGGGGCGTGGATTTTATGACGTGTAACCCTCACTCGGCCGGGGGGCATGCGTATATAATTGTCGTCGTCGACTACTTCACCAAGTGGGCCGAGGCGATGCCTACACTAGCTGCTGACGAGAAAATGGATGCTCAATTTATATTCAACCACGTTATTGCACGGTTCGAGGTTCCTCAAGCCATTTCCGAGATTATATGATGGCGGAGATGACTTCAAATTTGGGCTTGTGTCACGACATCTCAACACCATATTACCCTCAGGCGAATGGTCAGGTTGAAGCAGTGAACAAGGTTTTGGTCACTATGCTTCAGCGAACAGTTGGTATTCACAAATCCAATTGGCATCTCCAACTGTTCTCAGCTCTCTGGGCATACCGAACATCTGCAAAGAGTGCAACTGGGTTCACACCATTTTAATTGGTGTATGGTCTGGAAGCAACTCTTCCGGTTGAATGTGAGATTCCTTCGTTGAAATTAGTTGTGGAGCTTCTACCTAATACTTCTGCTGAGGAAGAACGTCTTTTGTATCTGGAACGGTTAGATGAAACCCGTCGTCTAGCTGTTTTGGTTATCGAAGCACAAAAGAAGAGAGTCAAAACTCATTTTGATCAATCTGTTTCTCCTCGTTCCTTTATCGAAGGAGACCTCGTCCTCTTGTACGATCAAGCACATGACAAGCTTGGAGCCGGTAAGTTCCAACCTATGTGGCATGGGCCCTATATAGTAAAATGCGTTTTGAAAAATGGGGCCTACGAGCTTATAGATTATGAAGGAGTTCCGTTGGCGCGGCCTAGAAATGGGCTGTACCTCAAAAAGTACTATGCCTGAAGTGATTTCTTGGTGTGGTGTGTGTACATAGGTGTGTGTTTTTCATTTGTGTGCATGTATGGTGTGGTGTGCCTTGTAAACATATTTCTGCTGATCAGGTCTTCCTGGTTGTGCAGATGTCTATTCATCCATTTTTTGGTTTCGCGGATGGTGCCTCCTGCAGTACCAGGAATCTGTCTTCAGCAGCCTGGGTAATCTATGATCCTGCTGGTGAATTGGTCAACCTGCAAGGTGTGTGTCTAGGACGTACTACGAACAACATCGCGGAATATAGTGCTGTGTTAGAATTATTAACCGAGGCGGTAAACCTTGGTATCCGTGAATTGCTTGTGTATCTAGATTCGCAACTTGTAGTGTTACGGCTGAACGGACACTATTCAGTAAGAAACCCATCCATTTTACGTCTGTATCTGCGTATTCGATTACTGGAAAGGAATTTTGACTACATTACATATCAACATATACCCAAGCATTTGAATACATTAACAGATGCGGTAGCAAATTTGGTATTAGACAGACATTTGTACAATTTGTAAATCATCATCACATGTAAAGAAAGATCCATCCAGAAATAGATATGCATATATATATAGATATCGAAGTGTTTACATAGAGTGTGTCACATAAAATCAAAATATACATAATCTTCTTAAATACATCTGGAGACGATATGTCTCTCAAAAAATATGTGTGGTAAAAGCCCTAAGAGTCTAATCCGCATGGTGCTCATGATAACATGTAACTGCGCGCACTAAGCGTCTCAGAAGTCGATGGATCCGACTAGGTACTCCCACCGTATGTCGCTGGTACGCCATCGGTACATCTGCCAGCCGAGCATAGTCCGGGATCCCTCGAGCAATACCTTCGAGATTCTGGATCAACTCCTCCCCTCCTGCACCCTTCGCCTGAGGATCAGGGGCGAGAAGAGTCCTCCGCGCGATTGGAGACATACCGGCTGGTCTCTCGGGGCCCACATCTGCATACATATAAAATGTGTTAGGACGAATGTGTATTAACAAAAAAAAATCATAAAACATAAAAAATCAAAAGAGATGAGGTCATACCCAACTCCTCGTCCCGATCATTCTCATACCGAAAGCTGATGGGAGATGCGGGTCTCCCGGTGGTGGGTTCACACTGGCCGGTCCTCCTCACGTAAAGCTGGTGCCACCAACCACCTAAAAAACTCGGCCTCGGGACATACGACGCGCCTCCCGACTGCAGGCATTAGTACGCCGGCGAGCCATTCTTGGCTCTCGTGGTATCGGATCTGCTACTGTGGCCCCTTGGCCCTGGAAGATTGGTAAGCGTTCCAGAATGAACGATACCAGGATGGAACCATAGCCAAACTGTTTCAGCTTGGCTTGCTTTCATTTTGTGAGCTGTCTCTTCATGTTTATTGTTACAGCTGTTGCCCAGTCAAACAGTAAGGGACTCATGCATTCCGAGGCTAGCAGGAGTTGGGCCTTTGTGGCCTCGTGCGGTGCTTGCGACCCTGCAGCCCGCGTGATGGTATGTAGGACAACTCTCAATGCTAGATCGGGGATAGTGTGGATATCCACCTTTTTACTCCCTGATCCCATTTGTGCTCCTTGGCACACTCGTGCCATCACTTCTTCCATATTCTCGCCGGATGGTCTGCTCCCAGTCAAGACGGGTATCGGACCTTTGCGAGACAATCCGGTTATGAAATACACATCGGAAACCTCCAGCTCCAATACCTGATCTCGCAAGTTGAACACTTGTTCATGTTCGTCCCAAATACTGATCAAATACTGGAGGAGCTCGGGCTGAGCTCGTAGACAAGGTGTAAGGAAGAACTTCTTTAGCCCACAGTTTCTGAGGGCATTCATGCAAGCCTCACTTTCTATGGCCTGTTCATCTTCTTCTCGATGCTCTCATTCATTCCATTCAATCACCATTTTGCTTGATTTCCTGCATCCACATGGTCATAAACCCTTAATTAGATCTCTGGTAGGCTTCAAATTTCATTCAACTTGGTTAAAATCTCGAATTTTCAGGCGGGAATTTAGGTTTGGCCGCTGGCGCGGCTGTTTTGTGAACAGTCGCGCCACGTGGCGCGAGCCCTTTGCATGGAAAATCCCATTAGCGCGGGTCCGTGCCAATGAGCGCGGCCCTAAAAATTCAAAGAGTGGCCACAAAGGGCTGATACATAAGGGAAAACTATTAAAAAATGGATTGAAATGAAGAACAGGGAGGCGCCTCTTACCTGTCACAGACGAGAATCTGAATGGTCAACTGGATCTGTCGCAATCGCCGTCAGAAGTTTGCACTCCAAAATGGATCACTGCTGCTTTTTACCGAGGTAAATAGTAAATGTAATTTTGTTTTTACCATTTTCGCATATTTATAACTTTTTAGACATTTGGATGGGTTTTAAAAGTTATTTTTATCAAATATTTTAATATGTTATGTCGAAAATGGGTTTTACGCTTGCTTGGTATGTGCAGCAGCAGGTTTTTGTGACTTTAACGATGGAAACGAGTTGTATTTTATACTTTTTCGGACTTGGTAAAAACAAGAAAAAGTCACTACTAGAGTCACCTTTCAGCTCTTTTCTAACTCTCTAAAACTGAAAAGATTTCCGAGTCTCTTGTCGTTTTGAGATCGTTAAATTGGTTACGAAACGACATCTACCCAGTATACGTTTACCCCTTTTTCGGGCTAGGATAGATTGATTACGCAAAAGGAATACCCTAGCCTATCGCGACTAGGAGGTTTTCTCGGATATTGTTTTCTACCTTTTCGGATCTGAGGAACTATCTACGAAAAGGGACCTGTGGAGTTTAATTTTCCGTTGTCTTTGCAAACTCTCTAAACATGAAAATACGCCGAGTTCTCCCTTTGTCAGACTCGTTAAACCCTGATGACATCGGATTCAGTCGTAATGACGATATTCAAGTTTCTCCTTCCTAGGGCTCGTTAAATGTACTAGGATGGATTCGTCTGAAGGAAGGACTTATATGACAAGCATATGGTATCCTCTTCAAGCTTGTGTAAATATAAAGAGGTACTCGCCAGAAATGGTGGGGGAAAAAATGGAACCAGTATCATCATCGTGTCGGCAGTATGTCACTCTTGAACATAGCACTTGTCTGCATTCGTGTCGGGTTGGGGACATCTTCTCGTTTTTTCACTTGCTTCCGTGGGTTTGGATAATCCTTTTTGACCTCTCCTCTGCTCATTGCCTCGTCACCATGACCTCTGATCCATTGATGTCAAATACTGCCAAAACCACTATTTTTGCCGTTATGTGTTCAAGAGAAGTTGACCTCTGCAAATATCAACCTTCCTCTGATTCTCATATGATCCTGATTCACAAAAAAAACATCATGTTCCTCTGTCTCGCGTCGATGATGTGGGAAACATTATGGCCCACCTTTGATCAAGGTCACTTCCTGTCGACTTCAGCTCATTATCCAGGAAGCTGATCTAGACACTCCTTTATGGTACCTTGGAGCCTGCATGCCTCAATGGCAGGTTCGTCGCATTCGACGTGAGGTTCTCATCATTGGCCTCCGATCGAGTGATTCTCTGCGAATTGTTCGCGCGGCTCATTGGGTCCTTCACCGTAGATTGTGCAGCAAGTACCTTGAGGGCCATTGTCATTATTGGTGGTTCCTCTCGCGTCTGTTAACATCTCTCATCATTGGCTGGTAATCAGACGATGTTCTTGCATGTTCGACTTCAACTCACGTATTTGCATGCTTGAACTTGTACTTTTTTTGGGTCGAGATGGAGAGCAAGACCCTGGATTGTGTCTGTTGTAATCCAGGCTGCGATTGTGGATTATTATCATTATGTATATGACTCACTGATTAGATGGATGCGACCATACCTGAGTCTATTTATTTGATCCTCGCTGGAAGGCTGCGCCCATACCCTGGATCCGGATTATAGTGTACTCTGTTTCGGATACTGCATTGCGCCCATCTTTCATGTCATGTACTTCGAGATATCAGTTTGTATTTTTACATGCGGGTTTTCGACGGCGGGGCTTAGTTGAACATGTTCTCGTAAACATTCACCCCTCTCTCTCTCGGGCCTCATACAACACTGGGGCCATCCATTACACGATGAAGTGTCACCAATCCCTACCCAATTTACCTGCACAATGGAGGACCCATTTTTGTGACCTGTGAACATTTTCATGCCTTGAAATCATCATCAATGCATTCCTCTAGACATGAGCTTCAATTGCCCTAAAGACATCTCCTTGCAAAAACTCATGAAAATATCTCCTTTTGCATTGGCGCGGGCAGACAGTTCATCACTCGCGCCAATGGGGAAAATCCTACAAAGAGGCCGCGCCAACTGGCGCTCTGTCCCAGAGCAACAGTCGCGCCATCCAATTTAAGGAGTGTTTTTTAAATAAATATGGCGGAAGTTGTGTTTCAACAAACTCATAAACCATTGCCTATCTTGAGTTGGGAGGTTTGGCTGCAGGAGTTCCATGGAAGGGAAGTGGTTTGCCACCTCCCATGGAACCTTCATGATGATGAACTTCGTCTGTGTCAGGATCCCAAATCCACTCCTTCCCCATCGCAAAGCTTGCCCATTGCCATTGAAAGCTGGTACCGAAGTGCCTAAGCTTTGAATCTACAAATTCCCAAGAGCCTTTGTCTTGTAGAGCCCTCTTTCTTCCTTAAGGCCGACTCAAGTAAGGAGACTATCGTCGAGAGACTCTAGAGAGGTTTCCCTTTCTGACGAAACTGCCGAAACGTGAGTGTTGAGGACCCTTCCGAAGAGGGCTGCCGGCGTCGGAACATTGGTTGTACTCTCTTTCGATTGTTTATTAATGAATTACTACCGGTTATGGTTCCACTCTGTTTCTCACTTATGTTAATAACGAGTTATATCCTTTCTGACTGATATATAGTTGCGTATTCTGGATTTTATGCTTGTATTCGTGTTGTTTCTTGCATGTACAGGTGTCCATTCACGGAGATCGTGGGGATCGTGATCTGCCGAGGCTGAGGAACGGGAACGATGTCTCTTCTACGAATCATAGCACTGGACTCCAGGTAGGCCTCCATCGTTGGCTTATTTATTCGCAATTAGGAACTTGCGCTGTAGCATTTGATGATTGTTGCTAGACCCCTGCTAGGCTAGTAGGGATCGCCTCTGTCCGCAAAGGGGATTTACCTCCTCAACATTAACCCTAACCTTAACCTTAACTTTATCCTTAATCTAACCTTAACTTAACCCAACCTTAACCTTAATCATAACCAAACCCTTAACCTTGACTTTAACCTTAACCGTAACCTCAACCTTAACCTAACTAAACCTGTAACCTTAACCTTAACATATCCTTAACCTTGACCTTATCCTAACCTAACCATAACCTTAACCTTAACCTAACCTAACCTTTACCAAACCCTTAACCTTAAATATAACCTAGCCCTAACCTTGACCTTAACTTTACCCTTAACCTTAACCTAACCTTAACCTTGACTTTACCCTTAATGTAACCTTTACCTTTACCTTACCTTTACCTTAACTATAACCTAACCCTAACCTTGACCAAACCCTTAACCTTAGCCTTAACTTCAACGTTTACCCTAACCTTACCCTAACCTTATCTTAACCTTAACCTAAACTTAACCTTGACTTTAACCTTAACGTAACTTTAACCTTAACCTAACCTTAAACTTAACCTTATCTTAACCAAACCCTTAACCTTAACCTTTACCTAACCTTAAGCTTAACCTAACCTTCACCTTAACTATAACCTAACCCTAACCTTAACCTTAACTTAGCCTTAACCTTAACCTAAACTTAACCTTAACCATAACCTAACCTTAACCTTGACCTTAACTATAACCTAACCCTAACCTTGATCAAACCCTTAACCTTAACCTTAACATTGACCAAACCCTTAAACTTAACCTTAACCTTACCTTAACTTAACCTTAACCTCACCTTAACTTAACCTTAACCTTAACCTAACCTTAACCTTAAATTTACCCTTAACCTAACCTTAACCATAACCTTAACCCAACCTTAACCTTACCCTTAACCTTCACCTTGACTTTACCCTTAACCATATATATAACTTGACTTTAACCTTAACCATACCTTAACCTAACCTTAACCTTGACCTTAACCTAACCCTAATTTTCACCAAACATTAAACTAAACTTAACCTAACCTTAACCTTAACCCAAACCCTAACCTTAACCTTGACCTTAACCTAACCTTGAGGGTTTTGGAAAGTTACGGTTAAGGTTGAGGTTAAGATAAGTTTAAGGTTAATGTTTAGGTTTAGTTAAGGTTAAGGTCAAGGTTAAGGGTAAGGTTAAGGTTAAGGGTTTGGTTAATGTTAAGGTTATGTTAAGGGCAAAGTCAATGTTAAGGTTAGGTTAAGGGTAAATTTAACATTAGGGTTAGGTTAAGATTAAGGTTAAGGTTAGGGTTAAGGTTAAGGGTAAGTTTAAAGTAAGGGTAAGGTTAACCTTAACCTTAACCTTAGCTTTACCCTTAACCTAACCTTATCCTTGACTTTACCTTAAACTAACTTTAACCCTTAACCTTAACCTTAACTTTACCTAAGATTAGGGGAAGGTTAGGTTAAGGTTAAGGATAGGGTTAGGTTATAGTTAAGGTCGAGGTTAGGTAAAGGTTAAGGTTAGGTAAAGGTTAAGGTTAAGGTCAAGGTTAAGGTTAAGATTAGGTTAAGGGTAAGGTCAAGGCAGGGTTAAGGTTTAGGTTAAGGTTAAGGGTTAGGTTAAGGTTAGGATAAGGTTAAGATTAAGGTTAAGGTTACGTTCAGGGTAAAGTCAAGGTTAAGGTTAGGTTAAGGTTAAGATAAGGTTATGGTAAGTTTCGGGTAAAGGTTCACGTTAAGGTTAAGGTTAAGGGTTTGGTCAAGGTTAAGGTTAGGTTATAATTAAGGTCAAGATAAGGTTAAGGTTAAGGTTAAGGTTACGTTAAGGGTAAAGTCAAGGTTAAGGTTACGTTAAGGTTAAGATAAGGTTAAGGTTAACGTTAACGTTAACGTTAAGTTAAGGGTAAAGTTAAGGTTAGGGTTAGGTTAAGGTTAAGGTTAAGGTTACGGTTAGATTAAGGTTAAGATTAGCTTAAGGTTAATGTTAACGGTTTCGTCAAGGTTAGGTTTAGGTTAGGGTTAATGTTAAGGTTTTGGTCAAGGTTATGGATAGGTTATAGTTAAGGTCAAGGGTAAGGTTAAGGGTAAGGTTATAGTTAGGTTAAGGTTATGTTAAGGATAAGATAAGGTTAAGGTTAATGGTAAGCTTAAGGCTTAGGTTATAGTTAAGGTTAAGGTTAAGGTTAGGTTAAGTTAAGGTTAAGGTCAAGGTTAAGGGTAAGGTTAAGGTTAGGTTAAGGTTAAGATTAAGGTTTTGGTTAAGGTTAAGGGTAAGTTTAAGGCTAAGTTTAAGGTTAAAGTAAAGGTAAGGTTAAGGTTAAGGTCAAGGTTAGGTTACAGTTAAGGTCAAGGTTAAAGTTAAGTTATAGTGAAGGTTAAGGTTAAGACTCATAACCTTAACCTTCACCCTTAACCTTAAACTATCCTTAACCTTAACCTCAAACTTTCCCTAACCCTAAATTTAACCTTAACCCTAACCTTAACCTTAACCTAACCTTAACCTTCACTTTACCCTTAACCTGAACTGTGACTTAAATAAACCCATAACCTTAACCTTAACGATAACATAACCTTAACCTTGACCTTAACTATAACCTAAACCTAACCTTAACCAAACCCTTAACGTTAACCTTAACCTTAACCATAACATTAAACTTAACCTTCCCATAACCATAACATTAACCTTAACCTTGACCTTACCAAGGTTAGGATTAGGTTATAGTTAAGGTAAAGGTTAGGTTAAGGTTAAGGTTAGGTAAAGGTTGAGTTTAGGTTAAGGTTAAGGTAAGGTTAAGGGTGAAGGTTAAGTTTAAGGTCAAGGTCAAGGTTGAGGTAAGGTTAGGGTTAAGGTTAAGGTTAATGTTATGTGAAGGTTAAGGTTATGGTTAACGTTAAGGTTAATGGGGTAAGGTTAAGGTTAAGGTTAAGGTTAAGGGTAAGGTCAAGGTTAAGGTTATGGTTATGGTAAGGTTAAGGTTAAGGTTAAGGTTATGTTAAGGTTAAGGTTAGGTAAAGGTTACAGGTTTAGTTAGGTTAAGGTTAAGGTTAAGGTTAGTGTTAAGGTTAAGGTTAAGGTTAAGTTAACCTTAACCCTTACACTTGCCCTAACCTTACCCTATCCTTAACCTTAACCTTAACCTAACCTTAACCTTACTTTACTCTTAACCTAAACTTAACCTTAACTTTACCCTTAACCTTAACCTAACCCTAACCCTAACCAAACCATTAACCTTAACCTTAACCTAACTAAACCCGTAACCTTAACCTTAACCTTACCCTTAACCTTCACCTTAACCTTAAGCTTAACTATAACCTAACCCTAACCTTGACCAAACCCTTAAACTTCACCTTCCCCTAACCTTAACCCTAACCTTAACCTTAACTTTACCCTTAACCTAACCTTAACCTTAACTTTACCCTTAACCTAATCTTAACCTTAACCTAACCTTAACCTTACCCTTAACCTTGACCTTAACCTTAACTTAACCTAAACGTAACCTTAACCTTAACTATATCCTAACCCTAACCTTGACCAAACCCTTAACCTTAACCTAACCTTAACCTTAACCTTAACCTAACTATAACCTTACCCTTAAAATTAACCTTAACCTTACCCTAACCTTTACCAAACCCTTAACATTAACCTTAACCTTAACCTTAGCCTAATCTTAACCTTAACCTAACCATAACCTTAACCTAACCTTAACCTTGACTTTACCCTTAACCTTAACCTAAGCTTAACCTTGACTCGACCCTTAACGTAACATTAAACTTGACTTTACCCTTAACCTTGACCTTACCCTAACCGTAACCTTGAATTTACCTTTAACTTAACCTTAACCTTCACTATAACCTAACCATAACCGTTACCAAACCCTTAACCTTAACCTGACTAAACCCATAACCTTAACCTTAACCTTACCATTAACCTTCACCTTAACCTTAACTTTACCCTACCGTTAACCTTCACCTTAACCTTAAACCATAACTATAACTTAACCCTAACCTTGACCAAACCTTGACCTTAACCTTAACTTTACCCTTAACCTAACCTTAACCTTAACCTTAAGATAAGGTTAAGGTTAAGGTTAAGGTTAGGTTAAGGGTAAAGTTAAGGTTAGGGTTAGGTTAACGTTAGGTTAAGGTTACGGTTAGGTTAAAGTTAAGATTAGGATAAGTTTAAGGTTAAGGTTTGGTCAAGGTTAGGGTTAGGTTATAGTTAAGGTCAAGATTAAGGTTAGGTTAAGGGTAATGTCAATGTTAAGGTTAGGTTACGGTTAGGATTAGGTTAAGGGTAAAGTTAAGGTTAAGGTTAGGTTAAGATTAAGGTCAAGGTTAAGTGTAAAGTTAAGGTCAAGGTTAGCGTTAGGTTATAGTTAAGGTTAAGGGTTTGATCAATTTTAGGGTTAGGTTAAGGTTAAGGTTAAGGTTAGGTATTATATTCAGATGGTGGTTTGAATGATGAAAGTGTTCAGTTAGTAGAAGTAGATCAGATGCCTGAAATTTTAGAAAATTTTAGGGAAATCATTAAACAGGAAAAAGATAAAGTAGAAAGCTCTTCTGATCTTCCTCCCTACCAGCAGAAAAAAGACAATGAACAACAAAAAGATGCAGATGTTAGCCAAGACAAAGTAGAGAAAGAAGCAAAATTTCAGCATCTACAAGAAGAAGAAGAAGGCCTTTGGAGCATGGAATTTGATGGAGCTGTTGGAAAGGACGGTGCTGGTATTGGAATATGGATTCGGAGCCCTATTTTCCAGCTTGAAAAGGTTCCCAGTAATGTTAGAGAATGTGCTTATAAGTTGGCTTTTGATTGCTCTAAAAATGAAGCAGAGTATGAAGCTTTGATTGCAAGTTTGAAAATTTTGAAGAAGTTAAATGCAATGAAGATTTCTGTCTATGGAGATTCAGAGCTGATAATAAAACAAGTAAAAGGAGAATACCAAGAAAAAAATCCACGATTGAGGGCATACAGAAATTTATTCCTTGAAATTTTGAGGACATTTTCTGAGTACACTTTGACAGTAGTACCCAGGATGTAGAATATCATTTCTGATTCTCTAGCCACTACTGCAAGAAACTTGAAAATCCCAATGAACTCCATAAACAAGTTTGAAATTTATGTCAAAAATAGGCCTACTGTTTCGGAAAATTTAAGGTATTGGCAAGTGTTTTGGGATGACAATGAGATCAATGCTTTTTTTCAGAGTGAAGGAAAATTCAAGGACACTCCCATAGAAGGTGAGTATGAGGTTGATGATCAAGAAATTGAAACAAATCAGATGGACATATTGCAATTGAAGTACAATGTAATTCCTAAAGGTCTCATACCTTTAGAGGAGCTTTTTGATCAGGATGATGTTGCAAAGAAACCAAGATTTGTGCCTACTGAGAAAGGAGTTGAAGATGTCAACCTTGGGACAGCTGACAATCCCAAGCTTGTGAAGTTATCAAAGGAATTGTCCCCTGAGGCAAAGGAACAATATGTTAAATTACTTTCTGAATTTTCTAATGTGTTTGCATGGGATTATTCATATTTGAAGGTGTATGAAAAGAACATAATTCAGCATACTATTCCCATCAAGCCGAATCAGAAGCCATTCAAATAGAAGTTGAGAAGAATCAACCCAAAGCTGCTTCCATCCATTGAAAAAGATGTAAACAGATTGTACAAAGTTGTTATCATTGTTCCAATTAGATTTTCTGACTGGATTTCAAATTTGGTCCTTGTACGCAAGAAGACAGGAGAGATAGGGTTGTGCATAGATTTTCGGAATCTAAATAAATAATCTTTAAAAGATAACTATCCACTTCCGAAGATGGACCATATTCTGCAAAGAGTAGTTGGAGCATCAAGGGTGTCACTACTTGATGGCTACTCAAGCTATAATCAGATCTTGGTGCATGAAAAAGACCAAGATAAAACCGCTTTCACAACACCCTGGGGAACTTTCTAGTATGCCAAAATGCCATTTGGACTGAAGAAAGCTGGAGCTACTTTCCAGTGAGAAATGGATATTGCTTTTTCCAATGAAAATGATGTTTTTCTTGTTGTTTATTTGGATGATCTGACAATGTTTTCTAGTTCTGATGATGAGCATTTACACCATTTGAGAGTTGTGTTTTAGCGATGCAGAAAGTTTGGGATTTATCTCAATCCAAAGAAAATACTTTTTGCCATGGATGAAGGCAAGTTCTTGGGGCATATCATCTCTAAATATGGTATCTGCATCGATCCATCTAGAGTGGAGTAAATTCGGCACATAGACCTTCCACGGAACAAAAATGAGATTCAAGCATTCAATGGTAAGATGAACTTATTACGCAAATTTATACCTAAGTTGGCTAAAAATCTAAGAGAAATGACTAACATGTTGAAGAAAGATAGCACTGTCAAATGGAGTGAGGCATGGAAAATTTTAGGGGCTAATATTCGCAGGTGGGCTAATTTTCCAAGGTTTTTCCAAAAAAAATATTCGTAAATTTCCATTTTTTTATAAAAGTGATTCGCCCAAATTTTACAATATAAAACTATTTTACCTTAAAAATCACCAACATTATATATACAATATATATAATATCATTATAAATTTGAATAATTTTACAAATACATCAATAAGCATTTTATATTTTTCATATTAGGGACTAGTGAGATTCGCCAAATTTTTAAACTTCAAAATAATTTTCCATCCTTAAAATTTCCCCTGGAGTGAGGAGGCTATCAAGTCATTCAATCTGGTAAAGTTTTCTTTGTCCAATTCCCCATTCTTGATTAGTCCCGATTAAACTCAATATTCCATTATATTTTCATTTGCCTTGGAGCATACTATGGCTGCAGTTTTGATGCAAAAGAGAGATCAAATTGAAAAGCTAATTTCCTTTTTCAGTAGGACTATTAGAGATGCTACTTTGCGGTATAATATCATTGAGAAACAAGAATTGGATCTTATAAAGGCATTGAATGATTTTAGGTTCTATATTCTGCATTCACATACTATAGCATATGTTCCTAATGCTAAAGTAAAGGATGTCCTGATGCAAACTAATCTAGAAGGTCGAAGAGGTAAGTGGATATCAGCTATGTTGGAGTATGATTTGGAGATCAAGCCTACAAAGTTGATTAAACGCCAAGGCTCGGAAAAACTGATGGCCCAATCAAACCTGCATGCTTTGTATATAAATCTCATAACAACAATGTCTGAAGATGAGGATGAAGGTTTTCTTGTTCTAGTTTCAGACATTTTTCTTCAATCCCCATGGTATTCAGATATTGTTTATGTTCTTCAGCATCTTTCACCACCTCCAAGAATTTCTAAAAGAAAAGGTAGATCACTGAAACTCAAGTCTGCTAAATATTGTATTTTAAACACTGCTCTTTATTGGAAAGATCCAGGAGGTATTCTGCTATATTGTTTAGTTGAAGAAGAGGCTCAGAAGGTAATGCATGACTTTCACAAAGGTGATTATGGTGGTCACTTATTTTCGAAAACTACAGCTAAAAAGGTATTGAGAGTAGGGTATTATTGGCCCACTTTATTTTCAGATCTGTATAAAATAGTGATGAGTTGTCATGAATGTCAAGTTTTTCAAGGGAAAAGGAAATTGCTTCCTCTTCCTTTGAAACTAGTTGCAGTAAATGATCCCTTTCAGCAGTGGGGACTCGATTTCATAGGAGAAATCCATCCCGCATCATTTGCATAGCATCGATGGATCTTGAAAGGTACATATTACTTCACAAAATGGATCGAGGCCGTTCCAGCAAGGCAGGCTACAGATACGGTAATTATCCAATTTTTAGAGTCAAATATCTTATCTCATTTTAGCTGCCCTCACAAAATTATAATAGATAATGCATCAACGTTAAAATCTAAGAGGATGGTGGAGTTCTACAACAAATACAATATTGTGTTGGGCCATTCAACAACATACTACCCACAAGGCAACGACCTGGAAGAATCATCAAATAAGTCTCTGATAAGCATAATCAAGAAAATGCTGGAGGCAAAAAAGAGGAACTGGAATCGAAAGCTCATCAACGCATTATGGGTAGACAAAGTTAGCAGTAATAAATCCATAGGTATGTCACCTTTTCAATTGGTTTATGGTACTGATGTTGTCTTTCCTACGTCACTTACAGTTCCGGTCAAGAACACGATAATCAGCAAAGGATCAATCAAATGATCCACCTTCAGCAAACAAGAGAGGAAGTGTCACAGAACGTATTCAGTTGTAGGAGAAGCTAAATAAGATCTATGACCGAAAGACCAAGGCAGAGAAGTTTCAGTTAGATGATGTGGTGTTGAGATGGGATGCACGAAATGAGGACAAAGGGAAGCATGGCAAGTTCAACAACCTGTGGAAAGGACCATACAAGATTTTATCATACAGGGGATAGAATGCCTTCTTGCTTTCAGAGATGGATGGCCAAGATTGCCCTGGAGGACCAGTGAATGGTAATATTTTGAAGCACTACCATTGTTGAAGATAATGAATCAGAAACTATGTCACCATCATTGTATATACCATGTTATTTTTGGTCAGATTTCATGTACACAGTCATTGAAGTTTGGGGCACGAGGTGAAGGCTATAAAAATTGAATGATATGTGTATGGTTTGGTTCTATTTTAGTTTTCAGCATTATTCTTGAGTCTGAGTCAGTCTGCATTGTGTCATTTTTCAGTATTTTTTGACTCCATGCCCAATGGATAAGGCCACTTGGTTTATGGTGTTCTTCCCACCTCCAAGGAGCTACCATCCCCATTGGAGCCAATGTTAGTGTCAGTCTAGTCATACTACCATCAGCGATCAAAATTTCTCTTTTGAATTTGCATATTAGGAGCCACACACCATAAATTTTCACCATTCCATTAGGTCATGGATTCATTGATGGTAGTGGTCTTTCATCAATTTTTCCCTCATGTGAAACTTGTTGATTCTCCTCTCTTTATTCATGAGTCATTTTCACTCTGTGAGTCATGTTATTAGGTCATAGGATGGGTTTCATTAGGTTCTAGGATCTCACCATGGTGAAATTAATGAGTCAAGTGTCAATAAATATTAGCAAGGTCATGAGGAAGTCTAATAAACTCAAAGTCACAGCATCTAGGAAAATAAAAAAAATGTTTTATTTAGCTTGATGTAATTTTCACCTCAAAACTATGTTTTGAGGTGAAAACATGATACTTTACCTTTATTATCATCTCTTATGTAATTTTATATCATCATATGTAGTAAGTCACACTTCAGAAGCTGCTATCTCCATAAAGTCATCTCCCTGCCCTTCAGAGAAGTTTTCCATAGCATTTTCAATATGTCCATCAGAAAGAGCTTGGAAAGAGCTTTCCAACGGTATATTATACTCTCAAAACTGACTCCTGGATTGAAATTTATGCCTAAGTAAATAAAGCTCCCCTATACCCTAAACCCTACCCCTTTTCCCATTTTTTTCCCTTAAACTTTATTTTATCAAAATTTTAATGTTTTCTTGTATAAAACTCCTTTTTCCTATCCGATGGCATAATCACATCATTAAAATATTTTAAACACATATAACCCCCCTTTGATCGCAATCGCAACATTTAAATCATGCATTTTGATGGACCCTTGTGACTGCAAAAAAATCCGATGCGATTGCATACACCCGATGAGATCCCGACCGTCAATCCGCCCATCCGATCGGACGACCCACACTCCATTTTTCCATCGCAATCGGAGCTTTCAATCGATCCCCTCCAACTGAACCCTCTTGATTCTTCTTGTTAGGACCTAAATATACCTCAAGTTGAGAAAGGTAGGATCTAGGGTAACATCAAACCACGCTTAACCTGGTAGCTAGCCCTACCAGATCGGGAGAGGGCTCTCTCCTTGTCAATCTTAGCAAAAAATGATCAAGTCATCTTAAGCCTCATTGATCATTTTTTGTTGAGATTGACAAAGAGAGAGCCCTCTCCTGACCTGGTAGGGCTAGCTACCAGGTTAAGCATGGTTTGATGTTACCCTAGATCCTACCTTTCTCAGCCTGAGCTAGATTTAGGCCCTAACACTTCCGATTGCGATTAAATTTTCTCCCCCGATTACACCTCCGCCGTCAATCTACCCATCCGATCGAATGGCCCATAGTCTATCGCACCATTGCAATTTGAATTTTCACATAACACTTTGCCTTCACTCTCCTCTGATCTCTCGATTCTAATTGGTCGAGCCCCACCATTAAACCTTTCACCCCGCTCGAAAGTAAAAATGCTATTTTCCTTTGTAAATCTCAAATTTCATTTTATTTCGTTTTATAAAGGACTTCCATGCATCGCCCCATCCTCAATCGCATCGGTGAAATCCTATTGCACCTTAACACCTCCCTTCCCTTCTGATTGCGATTGTGATTGTTCTCTTGGGTCCCACCTAAAGGCCTTCCCCATTTTTCAAGGTAAATTTATTTTTCTCTTTTGCAAAAGCGCTGAAACATTTTTTATTTGTTTTTACCCCATTACCCTTTGGCTTATACTTTACCCCTACATTTATTCCAATTGCATCAGAGTTTTAGGGCCTTGTTCAATTGTACCTATTCCCTTCCCCTTTCCTCCAATCCCTGATTACGATTTCCCTTATGCACTAATCACATCGCAAGTTTTCCATTGTTTGTCACACCTCCTCCGATCTTCCGATTGCGATTACGATTCGGGCCCACCTCCTTTCCCTTCTCTCTTTTTATCCAAAGAGGGGATTTTTATTCATTAAAGGCATATTCAGTTTTGATTTTTTCAGAAGGCATTTCTCGGCATATATGAGAATTTCAATAGAGACAAGCAACAGTCAAAGGGCCGAGAAACTAAATATGAACTAGTAAAACATCTTCAACAACTATTTAAAAGGGATTTATTCTACAGGTTTCTTCTTCTCATTTGTTGGATGTAACAACGAATCTCAAGATGGTCAAAATGTATTATTGTTCCTTCTTTTCAGGGGCAGTTTGTTAGTTTATTTCTATGATCAGACTTCAGTTCTTGAGATGGAAAAACAACTCCCTTTTTCTGTGGATCTATTTCCCCACATTTTAGTCTATTTAATGTAATTTTCAGTCATTTGTAAGAAGTCGGGAAGTAAGGGAATAGTGTGGAAATCAAGGAGGATGCTTTGCGCTCCCATTGTAACAGTTTGACAGGGAATTAATAAGAAATGCAACTCTAATTTGTGGGATCCATGTGGTATGAATTTTATCATTTGTTCTCTCCTTTGTGTTCTTACGTAAAAATTATTATGTCTACCATTCATTCATAAACATTTCTGGTTGAATGCTTTCAAGATAGATAGGTAGAATCCATTTTTAATGCTCTGCCTTGGGAAAACATTCAATATTCTATGTTTTCCTCTGTTTGAAAAGGATTCGTCTCTTATGCCCTTTTCAGCTTCTCACCAGTCTTTCCATTCCATCATTATTTAAACTTAATTGCTAACATTTCCTGCCCACCTTGCCCCATGAAATACCCTGTATCCGTGATTTAATTCCCCAGTTTCAAACTGTCCCATTTGTTCCATACATTCTTGAAATTCATTCATTAAAACATTTCCCATTATTATACCTAGCCTAATATCAGTTTATTTTTATACTTTATTTAATATCTTTTTATAGAGAGAGCCCTCTCCTGACCTTGTAGGGCTAGCTACAAGGTTGAGCGTGGTTTGAAGGTTACCATGATTTTCATTTTTCAGCCTGAGGTTCAAATTAGGTGCTAACACATCGCGTGATCGCAAATTTCCAATCGCAAGTCTTCATAGCATTTCTCCCACTACCCTTCCCTACCGATTTGAGATTTCGATTCCCCCAGGTCCCACTAAAGCCTTCTTATATTTTCAAAGAAAAAGAAATTTCCCTAGTATTAAAGCATTTTTTTGTTTTTTGTTTTAAAAGGACTATCCATTCATCGCATCGCAAATCACTCCATCGCAAGTTTTCATCGCTACGTCCTCTCTCGACCTGTAGATGCGATAAATCACATGTTGCTCATCGCATCATGCATTTCCTTTGCCATGTGTTACGCCCACTCCCACTCCGACTTGTGATTGCGATTTGCATGGGTCCCACCTTAAATCCCTTCCACTTTCTCAATCAAAAATGGTTTTTTTCCATATGTAAAAGCGTAAAACTTGTTTTAAATTGTTTCTAAGCGATTTATACCATCGGACATCACTTATTACCCTCGCTCTATTGTATTACTCCATCGCATTTCTTCCAATCACATCTCAAGTTTCGTCGCATCATTCCAATGCACCCTCTCACTACAATTACTGATTTGCGATGGAGATTTCCCCTTTTTCCCTATACACTATCGCATCACAGTTTCCAATCGAATCGTTCCAAAACACCTTCCCTCCCTTCTGATTACGATTTTTTATTACGATTTACAATCGCAAATTGGGCCCACCGTCCTTTCCCTTGCTCCTTTTCACCCAAAAAGGGGATTTTTCTTCATTAAATGATAAATATAAACACAGAGACAAAAATTCAAGGCCAAGAGATAAATATAAACACAGAGATCATGACAGCACGACAACAATGATAAAAGGAGAAATGGTTCCAAATTTTTCTTTCTTCTCCTCTGTTTGAGCAACTACAAATCTTCAAGATGGTCAAAATCTATTGTTTCTCCTTCTTTTCAGGGGAAAATTGTTGGTTTTCTTCCTATATTTAGATTTCAATTTCTTAGCTGCTGAAACAGCTCCTCCTTCTGTGGATCTACCCCCCTCAAATTATTTATATTTAATGTAATTCTTCATCATTTGTAAGGGGGAATAAAGTGTGGAACTAGTTTGGAAATCACTGAGGACGCCCTGCGCTCCATTTGTAACAGTTTTGCAGGGAATTAATAAAGAAATGCAGCTCAAGTTGTGGGATCCCTGTGGTATGGTTTTTATAATTTTTCTTTCCTTCGTGTTCATCTGTTAATTGTTGTGTTTTCCACTCATTCATTCATATATCTAGTTGAATGCTTTCAAGATAGATAAGTAGAATCCATTGTATAATTCTCTACCTTGGGAAATCATTCAATGTTCTATGTTTTTTTTTTGTTTGAAAAGGATCCATCTCCTATGCCCTTTTCATCTCCTCACTAGTCTTAAACCATCATTATTTAAACTAAATTGTTAAAATCCCTACCTACCTTGCCCCATGAAATACCCTATATCTCTGATTTAATTCCTCAGTTTCAAACTTCCCAACACCATCTGTTCCATACAATCCTGAAAATTTATAAAAACATTCCAGTTATTGTACCTAGCCTAATATCAGTTTATAGTAATACTTCATTCAATATTTTTCCCAGAGAGAGCCCTCTCCTAACCTTGTAGGGCTAGCTACAAGGTTGAGCGTGGTTTGAGGTTACCCTGATTTGCCTTCTTTCAACCTAAGGTCCAAATTAGGTGCCAAAAAAGGTTACGGGTTTAGTCAGGTTAAGGTTAAGGTTACGGGTTTAGTCAGGTTAAGGTTAAGGTTAAGGTTAAGGTTAGGTAAAGGTTAAGGTTATGGGAAGGTTAATGTTCAAGTTAGGTTCAAGTTAGGGGTAAATTCAAGGTTATGGTTACGTTAAGGGTAAAGTCAAGGTTATGGTTTGGGTTAGGTTATAGATAAGGTCAAGGTTAAGGTTAGGTTAAGGTTACGGTTAAGGGTAAAGGTTAAGGTTATGGGTCTTAACCTTAACTTTACCCTTAACCTAACCTTAACTTGACTAAACTTGTAACCTTAACCTTAACCTTAACTTGACTAAACTCTTAACCTTAACCTTAACCTAACCTTAACCTTGACCTTAAGCTTGACCTTAACTATAACCTAACCCTAACCTTAACCTTGAATTTATCCTTAACATGACCTTAACCTTGACTTTACCCTTAACCTTAACCTAAATCTAACCTTAACCTTCCCATAACCTTCACCTTTACCTAACATTAACCTTAACCTTAACCTGACTAAACCCATAACCTTAACCTTAACCTGACTAAACTCATAACCTTAACTATAACCTTAATTATAAGCTAACTGTAACCTTAACTATAACCTAACCCTAACCTTGAACAAACCCTTAACATTAACCTTAAGGTTATAGTTAAGATAAGGTTAGGGTTAGGTCATAGTTAAGCCTAATGTTAGGTTAAGTTAAGGTTAAGGTTATGGTCATGGTTAAGGGTAAAGTCAAGGTTAAGGTAAATTCAAGGTTAAGGTAAAGTTAAGGTTAAGGTTAGGTTAAGGTTAAGATAAGGTTAAGGTTAGGTGAAGGGTAAGGAAAAGGTTAAGTTTAAGGTCAAGGTTAAGGTTAAGGACAGGTAAAGGTTAGGGTTAGGGTTAAGGTTAGGGTAAGATTAGGATTAGGTTATATTTAAGGTTAAGGTTAAGGTTAAGGGTAAGGTTAAGGTTAAGATTATGGTTAGGGTTTGGTCAAGGTTAGGGTTAGGTTATAGTTAAGGTAAAGGTTAAGGTTAGGTCAAGGGTAAGGTTAGGTTAAGGGTAAGGTTAAGGGTAAAGTCAAGGTTAAGGTTAAGGGTAAAGTTAAGGTTAAGGTTAAGGTTAAGGTCAAGGTTAAGGGTAAAGTATAGGTCAAGGCTATGGTTAAGGGTAAGGTTATGGTTAAGCTTAGGTTAAGTTTAAGGTTAAGGTTAAGGGTTTGTTCAAGGTTAGAGTTAATATTAAGGTTAAGGTTAAGGTAAATATAACCTAACCCTAACCTTGACCAGACCCTTAATATTAACCTTAAGCTTAAGCTTAACCATAAGATTAACCTTAACCTTAACCTGACTAAACCCTTTAACCTTGACCTAACCCTTAACCTTACCCTAACCTTAACCTTAACCTTAACCTAACCTTAACCTTGACATTAGCCATAACCTTAACCTTAAATTTAACGTTAACCTAACCCTAACCTTACCCTTAACCTTGACCAAACCTTATCTTAATTATAACCTTAGCCTTACCCCAAACCTTAACCTTAACCTGACTAAACCTGTAACCTTAACCTTAACCTAATATTGACCTTAACCTAACCTTAACCCCTTAACCTTAACCTTAACCTTCCAATAACCATAACCTTAACCTTCACCTTAACCTTACACTTCACCTTAACCTTACCCTTCACCTTAACCTTAACCTTGGTTAGAGTTAGGCTAAGGTTAAGGTTAAGGTTAAGGTTAAGGCTAATGTTAGGTTAAGGATTTGGTCAAGTTAAAGGTTAAGGGTAAAGTCAAAGTTAATGTTAAATTCAAGGTTAAGGTTAGGCTATGGGTAAGGTTAGGGTTAAGGTTCAGGTTAAGGTTAATATTAAGGGTTTGGTTAAGGTTAAGGGTAAGGTTAAGGTTAAGGTTAGGTTAAGGGTAAAGTTAAGGTTAAGTTTAAGGCTAAGGGTTTGGTTAAGGTTAGAGTTAGGTTATAGTTAAGGTCAAGGTTAAGGTTATGGTTAAGGTAAGGTTAAGTTAAGGCTGAGGGTAAGGCTAAGGTTAAGGTTAGGTTAAGGTTATGGTTAAGGTAAGGTTAAGGGTAAAGTTAAGGTTAAGGTTAGGCTAAGGCTAAGATAAGGTTAAGGGTAAGGTTAAGGTCAAGGTCAAGGTTAAGGGTAAGGTTAAATGTAAGGTTAAGATAAGGATAAGGTTAAGGTTAGGTTAAGGGTTTGGTCAAGGTCAATGTTAGGGTTAGGTTAAGGGTAAGGTTAAGGTTATGGGTAAAGTTAAGGTTAAGGTTAGGGTAGGGTTAGGGTAAGGTTAAGGTTAAGATTAAGGTTAGGTTAATGTTAAGGTTAAGGTCAAGGTTAAGGGTAAAGTTCAGGTTAAGTTTATGTTAAGGTTAAGGTTAAGGGTAAGGGTAAGGTTAAGGTTAAGGTTAAGGTTAAGGTTAAGGTTTGGTCAAGGTTAGGGTTAGGTTAGAGTTAAGGTCAAGGTTAAGGTCAAGTTATAGTTAAGGTTAAGGTTAGGTTAAGGTTAGGTTAAGTCAAGGTTAAGGTTAGGTTAAGGTTAATATGAGGTTAAGGTTAGGGTTAAGGTTAAGGTTACGTTAAGGGTAAAGTTAAGGTTAAGGTCAAGGTTAAGGTTAAGGTTAATGTTAAAGTTAAGGGTAAAGTTAAGGTGAAGGTGAAGGTTATGGTTAATGTTAACGTTAAGTTTAATGTTAAGGTTAAGGTTAGGGTTAAGGTTAAGATTAAGGTTAAGGTTAAGGTTAAAATTAGGTTAAGGTTAACGATAAGGGTTTGGTCAAGGTTAGGGTTAGTTTATAGTTATGGTCAAGGTTAAGGTTAAGGGTAAGGTTAGGTTAAGGTTAAGATTAGGTTAACTGTAAAGTTAAGGTTCGGGTTAAGGGTAAGGTTAGAGTAAGGTTAGGGTGATGGTAAGGTTAAGGGTAAGGTTATAGTTAAGGTTAAGGGTTAGGGTTAAGGTTAGGGGAAGGTTAAGGTTAAAGTTAAGGTTAAGGTTAATGGTTTGGTCATGGTTAGAGTAAGGTTATAGTTAAGGTTAAGGTTAAGTTTAAGGTGAAGGTTTAGGATAAGGTTAAGGGTAAGGTTAGGGTAAGGTTAGGGTGAACGTTACGGTTAAGTTTATGAGTTTAGCCAAGTTAAGGTAAAGGTTAAGGGGGTAAGGTTAAGGGTAAGGGTAAGGGTAAGGTCAAGGTTAATGTTAAGGTTATGGTTAAGGTTAAGGTTAGGGTTAGGTTATATTTAAGGTCAAGGTTAAGGTTAGGTTAAAGTTAAGGTTAAGGTTAGGTTAAAGTTAAGTTTAAGGTTAGGGTAAGGTTAAGGTTAAGTTTAGGTTAAGGTTAAGGTTATGGTTAAGGTTAGGGGAAGGTTAAGGTTAAAGTTAGTTTAAGGTAAGGTTAAGGTTAAGTTTAAGGATAAGGGTAAGGTTAAGGTTAAGGTTATTGTTAATGTTAAGGGTAATGTTAAGGTTAAGGTTAAGGATATGGTTAGGTTAAGGTTACGGTTAGGGTAAGGTTAAGGGTTAGATGAATTTTAAGGGTTTATTAGGGTTAAGGTTATGATTAAGGTTAATTTTAAGGTTAATTTTAAGAGTTTAGTGAAGGTTAGGGTTAGGTTAAGGTTAAGGGAAGTTTAAGGTTACGGTTAAGGTTAAGGTTAAGGTTATGGTTATGGGAAGTTTAAGGTTAAGGTGATGGTTAAGGTTAAGGTTAGGGTTAGGTTATAGTTAAGGTCATGGTTAAGGTTAGGTTAAAGTTAAGGTTAAGGTTAGGTTAAAGTTAAGTTTAAGGTTAGGGTAAGGTTAGGCTTAAGGTTAAGGTTAAGGTTAGGGGAAGGTTAAGGTTAAAGTTAGGTTAAGGTAAGCTTAAGGTTAAGTTTAAGGTTAAGGGTAAGGTTAAGGTTAAGGTTATTGTTAATGTTATGTGTAATGTTAAGGTTAAGGTTAAGGATATGGTTAGGTTAAGGTTACGGTTAGGGTAAGGTTAAGGGTTAGATGAAGTTTAAGGGTTTAGTAGGGTTAAGGTTATGATTAAGGTTAAAGTTAAGGTTAATTTTAAGAGTTTAGTAAAGGTTAGGGTTAGTTTATATTTAACCTTAACCTTAACCTTAACCTTCCCCTAACCCCAACCCTATCATTAACCTTAACCATAACCTTAAACTTAACCTTACATTTAACCATAGCCTTAACCTTAAATTTACCCTTAACCTTGACCTTAACCTTAACCTTAACCTTCCCCTCACCTTAACCTTAACCTTACCCTTAACCTTAACCTTGACTTTAACCTTAACCTTACCCTTAACCTTAACCTTAACCTTAACCTTAACTTGAAAAAACATTAACATTAACCTTAACTTTACCATTAACCTAACCTTAACCTAAAGTTAACCTTAAATTTACCATTAACCTTAACCTTAACCTTAACCATACCAAACCCATAAACTTAACATTAACCTTAAATTTACCCTTAACCTTGACCTTACCCTTAACCTTCACCTTCACCTTAACCTTAACCTTAACATAACTATAACCTTAACCTTAACCTTAACCTTAACCTTCACCTTCACCTTAACCCTTAACCTTCACTTTACCCTTAACATAACCTTAACCCTAACTATAACCTAACCCTAACCTTGACCTTAACCTTACCCTTAACCTTGACCTTAACCTTAATCTTAACCTTGACATTGACCTTAACCTTATCTTACCCTTAACCTAAAATTAACCTTAACTATAACCTAACCCTCACCTTAAACTAACCTTAACCTTAAACTTAACCTTAAACTAACCTTAACATTAACCCTAACCTTAACCTTAACTTTACCCTTAACCTAATCTTAACCTTAACTTTAACCTTAACTTAACCTAACCTTAACCTTAACCATAACCAAACCCTTAACCTTGACTTTAACCTTAACCTAACTAAACCCGTAACCTTAACCTTAACTTATCCTTAACCTTGACCTTATCCTAACCTAACCTTAACCTTAACCTTAACCTAACCCTAACCTTGACCAAACCCTTAACCTTAACTATAACCTAGCCCTAACCTTGACCTTAACTTTACCCTTAACCTTAACCTTAACCTAACCTTAACCTTGAATTTACCCTTAACGTAAACTTAACCTTAACCTTAACCTTACCTTTACCTTAACTATAACCTAACCCTAACCTTGAAAAAACCCTTAACCTTAACTGTTACACAACAATTTGTCACCGTCCTTGCAATTCTTCATCCCGCACAATTGGAGGGCTCATTTCATGACCTGTGAGTAGTGACATAACTTGAATACACTTTCATGGCATTCCTCTAAACATGTACTCTCATTGCCCTGAAGACAACTCCTTGTGAAAAACCCTAAAAACACCCATTTTTGCATTGGCGCGGGTAGCCAGTTCATTACCCGCGCCAATGGGGGAAATCCTTCAAAGAGGGTGCGCCAATTGGCGCTCTGTCCCAAATTCGCACTCGCGCCAGCCATTTTAAGGATTGTTTTTAAAAAATAAATGGCGGAAGTTTCGTCCTAATTGATCCAGGAACTGGTATCTAATTTGAGTTGGGAGGTTTGGCTCCAGATCTCCATGTAGAGGAAGTGGTTTTCCACCTCTCATGGAAGATTCCTTGAGGATAGGGCCAATCCCATGATTATAGGGATCCCAACTCCCCTTTCGCCATCTATAAAAGCTTTCTCATCTCATTTGCAAGCTAGTCTCCAAGTTCCCAAGAGCCTTATGCTGCAAGAGCCTTGATTCATTCCCTTAAGGCCAAAGCAAGCATGGATATCATTTTCAAGACATCCGAAGAGAGAGGTTTGTCCCATCCCTGACAGGCTTTATTAAGACACGTTCTGCTGACGACCCTCTGAAGGAGAATTCAGCGTCAGAGCTATGGTTGTATTCTTCTTTTGATTAATTAATGATAAGCGACTATTGGTTATGGTTCCACTTGTGTTTTTGATAATGATCATGAGTTATGTCTTCTCTGACTGACATATAGTTGTATGCACTAGATTTTACGCTTGCATTTATTTTGTTTCTTGCGTGTGCAGGTGTCCGATCACAGAGATCGTGAGGATTGTGATCTGCCAGAGCTAAGGAACGAGAGCGCTACCTTCTATACGAGTGACAGCGTTGGATTCCAGGTAAGCCTTCATCACTAGTTGGTTTGTCTGCAATTAGGAACCTGCACTATAGCGTGAACGATTGTTGCTAGACCCAGTCTAGGCTAGTAGGGATCGCCTCTGTCCGCAGAGGGGATTTACCTCCACAACAAATTGGCGACTCCGCTGGGGAGATCGTTGGCTTGTTATTGTTCTTCTTTGTAAGCTACAGACGAAGCCTGAAGTTAGCCAGATAGCCTTCGAAACGCTTTTGCTCTGCATTAGCGAAGTAGATCAACGATGCTTCAGTCAATCTCCAGTTTAGTTTATGAACTGAACACTTGGAGTGTCGTCTTGTCTTTTAGATTGATTCTTGACCTTGCTTTCTTGGTCAGCTCTTTGGGTTTGTTTTTCTGTTTGTTTGGCTTTTGTTTTGCCTTGTCATCACTGGTCTGTGTCTGGACTTCTCTTTTTTATTTTTCCCATAGTTAAGTCGACTGGCGTGCTTTTCAGCTTTACAGTCGCGCCCATTGGCGTAGGTTGCTTGTGTATCACTCGTGCCAATTCCGTTCTGGCGCTAATTTTAGCCTCACAGTCGCGCCAATCTTATGAGGTATTAGGTTTTTCTATGTTTTGAGCCTTCTGAGACTGATCTGTGACTTTGGCATTGTTTTTTTGCTTGTTTGAGTGTTCTGGAGCCTTGTTTGACTGGTTGTGACCTTCTTCCTTTGGTTTTTTGCCCGTTTCCATCGATTTCACTTTCTGGCCCGAGGGCATCTAGGTCCTCTTGTGTGTCGAGCCTCCCTTGGGAGTTTTGGGTTTCTATCAGTTCAGTCGACCTTGTGATTGCTTCTTTACATTCGCTTAGCGATTGATTATCACTTTATTGCGTTATTTGAGTGTTTATTACCTTCTTCATTCGAATTTTTCTTTGCCTCATTTGGGCCTAGATTACATGGTCCATTTGAGTCTTTGGGATTCTTTTGGTTTTGAGGGACTGTTTTTTCAATTTGAGGTTTGATTGCACAATTTTCATTGAGTGGATTTGCTGATTTTTTCTCTCTTACTATCCATCTCAAATTTCTCTTCATTAGTTTTCATTTTGTTTAGTGCTTATTGCTACTAAACATTGGAAATATTTAAAAAAAAAATCTCTCTTGCTTTTGATCAGTTAGTGCAAATTAAAATCTTTTCGGTGTTATTAGTGATTAGTGACTTTGAGAGAAAAGTTTTTGGTTACATTAGCTGCATTAGGGGCTTTGTTGGTTGTTTTCTTTGTTTGTTTGAAAAGCTCTCAACTCTCTCGTAGTTAGCTTTCATCGAATGAAATGATATACTATGGCATATAGTGTGCATTTAGGAGATTTTGTGACATCTCACTCGCTAGGGCCTGAAAACTGAAACGTAATTGAAGATAAACATTAAAATTTACTCAATTTACACTAAGGAAGCATTGAAAAATTAACGCAACATTTAGTGGTATAGGCTAGAGACATGTTCCGGTGTCTTTAAACTTAGTAGTTGTTGTTCGCCTCTTAGCTTTAGACAACACTAGTATAGACTTGTGCTACCCGTACCATCGAGTATATAAAGGGAGACCCCACGAGGTTTTTATCCTTTATCCATAGTGTTAGACTCCTATACCAATAGGTGTCATTTTTCATGATTGACTTATTGAACTATGTAATATGTTCAAACCTTTTTCTTGTGCAAAGGTGTTCCATATTCTTAAAAAATCAAAAAATTAAAAAATTTAAAAAATGTAAAGAGGGTATACCCTAAAAGAAAAATGAAAGGGTAAAAAGAATAAAATGGTCAAAAAAGTGAAAGAAATGAACCCCAAAACAAAAATAGACCAGGAAAGTGTGCAAATCCAAATGCCACTACTATTTAATTTTCTGTAATAAGAAATTGTGTGCAGTTTGTCAAAATTTTGCCACAATTTATGAAGGTTCAAACTGTTTAAACTTGACTCATTCATTTTTCAATTTCATGCTATAAAATAGAGAATAAATATCTGACCAAACAGTTTAATCTTGGCAGATAAGTAGATAAGTAGAGTTAATAAAAGGTGCTCAATAGTTTAATCTGAGCCCTTGGATATAATAAGTGTAGAAATAGATAGATTTTCCATGTAAAAGAAAAGAAGATTGATAAGGGTTTGCCAACCTAAGTGCGCCCTAATAAAGGAGAAAAAATGGTAGAGTAAAGTAGATAGGGTAGGTAGATGGTGTTCCAAAGTTTCATGTGATGAATGATGGTGCTAAATGTGTTTAATCCTTTACTTTCATCACCAAGTGCAGAGAACACTACATTGGCAGAATTTTAGAAGAAAACAAATTCAAAGTCATTAACTTCCCATCTCATTTTTTTCCTAACAATTTACTAATTTCCCCCAAAGTGCTAAGGAATTTGAAGATTAAAGGGGCTCAAGGAATTTCCTTGACTTTTAGAGGGACCGGACCCTCAGCCCAATAATTGAAAAGCCCTAAGTACTTGAAGTTATCCATTATTATACTCATTCACTCTTAATCATTTCCTAAGTAAAATCCCATTTTTACTTTGGAAAATCATGCTATATTTCATAAAAATCCCTCAAAATTACTTGCTATTCCAAGTCTAAGTGTTGAAGTTGATACGATGCAATCTTCTTCATAAATCTTCACTTTCTTAGTTGTGTAAAGTATTTTGGGTTTTCCATGTTCCTTTTTCATATTAACATTTAATTTTAATTATTAAATCCTTATACAAATTACCTTTTCCTATATATATAACTCCTCCAATGTAATATCCCAAAAAACCTTTGTATTATACACTTTAGCCAAAGTATTTAAACCCATATGATGAAATCAAATACCCACATTATAAAATCCCTTTGGCTAAAAACATATCCTTATAAACTATCCCCGCCCCCTATGGTTAATAAGTTTCATTAATTTATTACCATATAATAAAAATATTGAAAAAGAGTTTAAAACATATGTTTTATATGTTTTAAACGGAAAAAATAAACCCGAAACCCATCTGTAACCCCGACCTTTCATAAACCATTGAGATTAATTAATCAATTGGATTAATTAATAATCATACCCCTTCGCCAATTGAAACCCTCCCGGAATAATTAATTAATGAAAATTATTTCGGGCCCCCGCGCATTAAAACTCTGCCATCTCCTCGCCTCGAAACACCATTAGATCATTTTCTCGCAAATCGACGGCAATCATCCATTCCACTGCCCATCCCTCGTCCGAACTTTAACTCGCGAAATCATACTCGTTTTCAAATAGTGCGATGGCTACGTGTCATGCGCTCTATGGATTCGCTGCCTCCCCGTCCAATACTGCCTGCTCTCAAAAGCGGTGCGGAATATACCGCTTACCGCCCATTCCCCGTGACGTGTCCATTGTACCCGATGACATCATCCTAATAAATAATAAAAAATTCCTTTGACTTTACGAATAAAAAAAAACTTCTCGCATTTTTTATCATTTTGTATATTGAAAGCAACTGTGCCCTTTGTGCAAAGAAATTCAAAATCAACTGTCAAACTACTATTTAACTGAATTTTGCTGAAGACCACTGCTAGACCTCTCAAAATCAAATGAAACCTTTTTGACCTCCCCTACAAGCCAATGCTTTCTTAGCAATTTGTTTTGTTTTATAGGTGATCAGAAGACCACATCCTTGGATAAACAGTCTTAATACTAGTCATTAGACTTGCTTACTCCAAGAGTGTTATCAAATCTATTCAAACATAGATGGAAGATAAAACATACAGTTGAAAGACAAGAAAAGGAAACAAGATATTAAACGATTTACTATTGAAATAGAAAGTAAAAACCTAAACTACACATTGAAAGTAAAAGGACACAGTAAAGAACAGTTAAAGAGTATCAGTGGTTAAAGTGTATCAGGTAAAAGTCAGAGTGAAAGTTAAAATGAAGTTATAGAGCGGTCAAAGGTAAACAGTAAAAGTAAATACAGAGGCAGTAAAATGGTAAAAAGAGATGAAAATACTTTCACCAACAATTATTTTTGTTTAAATTGAAAGTAAAATAGTCAAAGGAACAAAAAAGTGAAAAGATGAAAAACACAACAAGAAGGAACATTTTTGCAGAAATTGCATATTTTAGTCATAGTTTTGAAGAAACTATTGTGATCAATCCAAGATGAATTTTAAAACACTGAAGGATTTTTATGTTCTTAAGAGGGCCATCTACAAAAACCTCTCTCACTTTTCTAACAGCCATTATGGTTTTGGAAATATTAAACAATGTTGGAAAACACTTTTTGCAGAAAATTCCTGTTAAGTCATCATTTTGCAGAGAATATTGTGGCAAATAAGAAATACATTTTACAACAATGAAGGAGGTCTTTGTTCCTAAGAGAACCATATACAAAAACCTATCTCATTTTTGGCACATTAATTTCAGACTGAGAGATACATGCACATATTTACAGGCCATTGTTCAGACTCTGTAAAACTCTGTTTTACACATATGTTTGCAGAGCCTATTGTGCACATCGGGAGAGGAATTTTAGGAAAATGAAAGAGGTTTATATCACTAACATATTTATATACAATAACCTCCTTAAATTTTTAAATATATATTACGGATTGAGAAATATAAAGGTATCATTGGACCCGAAATTTGCAGAATTGTTGGAGCAAAATTGCACAAAGAAATGAAGTAGTTAGTGACTTGGATGCCTCATCATCAACTAAGAGTTGGATCAAATTCGAATTCTCCTCTTTGTCATCACGTATCCATAAAAAATAGTGCCAAATAGATGCATTAGTTTGATTTTCCTTTACTTAAGTTCTATTTATGTAAAATAGTTGGAGAGATTTGCGAACTAATCTTGATATATTTTCAAGATATTTTAGTTTAGAATTTGTATAAATACTTCACTCTTGGAAGTATTGAGGGTGGATTCTACTACTTTGCTGTAACATTGATTTTTTGGAATAAAAGTTCTTTGGAGAAATTAATTTGTGGCTTGCTAGATGATGATTTTAAGCTCAAGACTTTTTGCAGGATTCATGTGTCCGACTACAGTTCAATTAGTCCTTTCTATCCTATGTTTTAAGTTTTATATCTGTTTACTATATCACTGTGTTCAATTTATGAGTAATTGACATAAAAGAATAAATCAGAACTTACTTTAGTGTACTCTGATTTCAATTGTGATTATTCTAAATGTTTTCTTCTAAACTGGTTATAAGCAACGAATTCTTAATTGCTCTTGTTTCGTTGGTTTAAAAAATTTGATTACTATAGTAAAGAATTCTTAACTGCTCTTTATTTGTAATCATTCAATTTCTTTATTTGAACATGTTGAAAGATTCTTAATTTCCTTTCATCCCTTCAAAATCCATTCCATTCACTTTAATATCTAAAAATTGTTCTCTATTTGGCTATCTTGCCCTGCAAAGCCATCCTGTGTGTAGAAGATTAATC
Source organism: Pinus albicaulis (assembly GCA_034641835.2). NCBI lineage: Eukaryota > Viridiplantae > Streptophyta > Pinopsida > Pinales > Pinaceae > Pinus > Pinus albicaulis. The sequence continues at coordinate 984,891,107 of CM076578.1, read as the reverse complement.
CAGTAAAGCCATCCTTTCGAATCCATAGCCCAATGGCCTAAAATACTCAAAATTGCCCTCAGTTGGTGGATTCCACCATTCAAATTCAAACCAAATTTCTTGGACTTATAACTAGCCTAAAAATTCCTAAGAAAAAAGCTAAATTTTAAAGAGAGAGCCCTCTCTGAATACAGATTGGCTAGATCCTGTATCTGAAGGATGGTTTGTGGTTACCTTGGGTTTCTTTCATTTTCTTACAACTTCAAGGAAAACCTGAGTGATAACATAGTGGTGACTCAACTGGGGACCTGAATCATTTTTATTGTTACTATTGTTTGCTTATAAGCTATAGACAGAGTCTGAAGATCAGCCAGGTAGCCTTTGAAATGCTTTTGCTCTGCAACTGCATAGTAAATAAATGCTGCTTCAGTCTATCTCTGGTTTAGCTTATAAACTGAACCTTAGTTTCAAACATTTAATCAGATTCTCAAGTTTAATAAATCTTTGAGAAAATTTTAATTAAAAATATTAAATTTCTTGAAGAGTTTGTAGAAGTTGTTTTGAAAATTCACAAAAAATTTGGTTTCCTGAAGAACTAACTTTTTCTTCAGAATTTTTTTATAGGTTTAGATCTGATCTATGATGGTGGACAAGGATCATACACACAAAGGTTAAAATCATCCACCTGGTGACTCCAAAATCAATTTCACTACTAAGACTCCACTGGAGGAATGAACCTGGAAGAACAATATGGGAAGATTAGGCTTTCAACTTGGATTGTTATCCAAGATATTATGTTCTTTCTAAATTGATAGGGTTTTCCAATGTATATTGTATTTTAGAGAAGATCTTAGAGTAGTTTTTAATTTATCTCTTTTGAAAATTGTAAATATAAAATCTCCATGCATATTTGAGCATCATTCTTCTGACTTTTTTGATATCATTTTCCAATCAAGACATTGTTGATCAGAGATCAAGAGCTTCAAGTTTCAGAGCAATTCCACAACCAAATAATCCATATTCCAAAGCATTAACAATGATAATGGATGACAGGGTTTGTGGAAAATCTTTCATTTGATGAAATTTTAAATGAATTCAGGGATGAGTTATCAAAACTTCAGTTTGATGAGGATTTTCTAAGAGCTTTCTTTCTTCTTTTTAAATCAAGAAAAGGTTCTCCTCGAGTTAAAAAATGGCTTCTTGATATAATTTCTGAAAATTATGAAAATGAAATCAAACTTTTGCATTCTCAAATTCGGTCATACAATTTCCGAAATCCTGAAGAATTCTTTGAAAATCTTCCTTCTCCAAAGCAAGAGGAAATTGTACTATCTTTTGACTTGCATATTGAAGATGATTATTCTTTCAAACACAAGACTGAAGAAATAAGTTCATGTTCTAATATTCATAATTCAATTGAACAATTAGTCATTGAAGGCCTAGAAGTAAATAACATACATCATACTTTTATTGATCCTATATCAGATTATATGGAGAATCTTTTGAGCCCAAATCTGCAAACATGTTTTCTCTATAAAGATCAAATACATCAAAAGTGGCCTTTACACACTATATCATTTATTATAAAGGCACATGATCATAACATACTTCCAATTTTGATCACAAGCAATCAAGTTATCCATTTATTTTTACAGCTACTTGATTGGCTTCATTGGCATTTTTGTATTGCTTGATTCAATAAGATTTTTAGTAGATTAGAGTAGGTAAATGAGTGCTAATAAGCTTAGAATTTTGAGTTTTTTTTTTTAGTTTTCAATTTTTAGCTAGTTTTTCATTAAGTTGGTTTGAAAATTTTTGTGTGTTGTTTTAGTTTCAGATCAGATTTCAGGTTGCAGAAAAAGGACTATATTCAATTCAAGATTTTCAACCACAGCAAATGCATGTTTGGGATTGGAACAAGGCAGAAGATTTCTATCTAGGAAACAAAGTTTTAAGTTTTGAGTGGATGGTGAATTGCTGAAGTTGAAGCCCGAAGTGAAGGCCCTAAGTTTCAGAAGTTTTACTATCATATATACAATAAAGCCACCAGAAAAAGAAGATTACATGGTTCAGTTGAAGACATTTGAGGCATCTGACCTGCTGTTCTTGACTTTTAGCCAGGAAAAGCCATCCCCAAGTGGAGCCAGTGTTAGAATCCTATACCAATAGGTGTCATTTTTCATGATTGACTTATTGAACTATGTAATATGTTCAAACCTTTTTCTTGTGCAAAGGTGTTCCATATTCTTAAAAAATAAAAAAATAAAAAAAATTTAAAAAATGTAAAGAGGGTATACCCTAAAAGAAAAATCAAAGGGTAAAAAGAATAAAATGGTCAAAAAAGTGAAAGAAATGAACCCCAAAACAAAAATAGACTAGGAAAGTGTGCAAATCCAAATGCCACTACTATTTCATTTTTTGTAATAAGAAATTGTGTGCAGTTTGTCAAACTTTTGCCACAATTTATGAAGGGTCAAACTGTTTAAACTTGACTCATTCATTTTTCAATTTCATGCTATAGAATAGAGAATAAATATCTGACCAAACAGTTTAATCTTGGCAGATAAGTAGATAGGTAGAGTTAATAAAATGTGCTCAACAGTTTAATCTGAGCCCTTGGATGTAATAAGTGTATAAATAGATAGATTTTCCATGTAAAAGAAAAGAAGATTGATAAGGGTTTGCCAGCCTAAGTGCGTCCTAATAAAGGAGAAAAAATGGTAGAGTAAAGTAGATAGGGTAGGTAGATGGTGTTGCAAAGTTTCATGTGATGAATGATGGTGCTAAATGTGTTTAATCCTTTACTTTCATCACCAAGTGCAGAGAACACTAAATTGGAAGAATTTCAGAAGAAAACAAAGTCAAAATCATTAACTTCCCATCTCATTTTTTCCCTAACAATTTACTAATTTCCCCCAAAGTGCTAAGGAATTTGAAGATTAAAGGGGCTCAAGGCATTTCCTTGACTTTTGGAGGGACCGGACCCTCGGCCCAATTATTGAAAAGCCCTAATTACTTGAAGTTATCCATTATTATATTCATTCACTCTTAATCATTTCCTAAGTAAAATCCCATTTTTACTTAGGAAAATCATGCTATATTTCATATAAATCCCTCAAAATTACTTGCTATTCCAAGTCTAAGTGTTGAAGTTGATATGATGCAATTTGCTTCAGAAATCTTCACTTTCTTATTTGTGTAAAGTATTTTGAGTTTTTCATGTTCCTTTGTCATATTAATATTTAATTTTAATTATTAAATCCTTATACAAATTACCTTTTCCTATATATATAACTCCTCCAATGTAATATCCCAAAAAACCTTTGTATTATACGTTTTAGCCAAAGTATTTAAACCCATATGATGAAATCAAATACCCACATTATAAAATCTCTTTGGCTAAAAACATATCCTTATAAACTATCCCCGCCCCCTATGGTTAATAAATTTCATTAATTTATTACCATATAATAAAAATATTGAAAAAGAGTTTAAAACATTCGTTTTATATGTTTTAAACGGAAAAAATAAACCTGAAACCCATCCGTAACCCCGACCCTTCATAAAACATTGAGATTAATTAATCAATTGGATTAATTAATAATCATACCCCTCCACCAATTGAAACCCTCCCGGAATAATTAATTAATGAAAATTATTTCGGGCCCCCGCGCATTAAAACTCTGCCATCTCCTCGCCCTGAAACACCGTTAGATCGTTCGCTCGCAAATCGACGGCAATCATCCATTCCACTGCCCATCCCTCATCCGGACGTTAACTCGCGAAATCGTAGTGGTTTTCAAACAGTGCGATGGCTACGTGTCACGTGCTCTATGGATTCGCTGCCTCCCCGTCCAATATCGCCTGCTCTCAAAAGCGGTGCGGAATATACTGCTTACCGCCCATTCCCCGTGACGTGTCCATTGTACCCGATGACATTATCCTCAAAAATAATAAAAAATTCCTTTTAATTTACGAATAAAACAAAACTTTGCGCATTTTTTATCATTTTGTATATTGAAAGCGACTGTGCCCTCTGTGCGAAGAAATTCAAAATCAACTGTCAAACTACTGTTTAACTGAATTTTGCTGAAGACCACTGCTAGACCTCTCAAAATAAAATGAAACCTTTTCAACCTCCCCTGCAATTCAATGCTTTCTTAACAATTTGTTTTTTTTTACAAGTGATCAGAAGACCACATCCTTGGATAAACAGTCTTAATACTAGTCATTAGACTTGCTTACTCCAAGAGTGTTATCAAATCTATTCAAACATAGATGGAAGATAAAACATACAGTTGAAAGACAAGCAAAGGAAATAAGATATTAAACGATTTACTGTTGAAACAGATAGTAAAAACCTAAACTACACATTGAAAGTAAAAGGACATTGTAAAGAACAGTTAAAGAGTATCAGTGGTTAGAGTGTATCAGGTAAAAGTCAGAGTGAAAGTTAAAATGAAGTTACAGAGCGGTCAAAGGTAAACAATAAAAGTAAATACAGAGGTAGTAAAATGGTAAAAAGAGATGAAAATACTTTCACCAACAATGATTTTCGTTTAAATTGAAATTAAAACAGTCAAAGGAACAAAAAAGTGAAAAGATGAAAAACACAACAAGAAGGAACATTTTTGCAGAAATTGCATATTTTAGTCATAGTTTTGCAGAAACTATTGTGATCAATCCATGATTAATTTTGAAAAACTGAATGAGGTTTATGTTCTTAAGAGGGCCATCTACAAAAAAATCTCTTACTTTTCTAACAGCCATTATGGTTTTGGAAATATTAAGCAATGTTGGAAAACATTTTTTGCAGAACATTCCTGTTAAGTCATCATTTTACAGAGAATATTGTGGCCAATAAGAAATACATTTTACAAAACGGAAGGAGGTTTTTGTGCCTAAGAGACCCATCTACAAAAACCTATCTCATTTTTTTCAAATTGATTTCAGACTGAGAGATACATGCACATCTTTATAGGCTATTTTTCAGACTCTGTAAAACTCTGTTTTACACATATTTGTGCAGAGCCTATTGTGCACCGCTGGAGAGGAATTTTAGGAAAATTAAAGAGGTTTATTTCACTAACATATTTATCTACAATAACCTCTTTCACTTCTTACATATCTATTACGTATTGAGAAATATAAAGGTATCATTGGACCGCAAATTTGCAGAATTGTTGGAGCAGAATTGCACAAAGAAAGGAAGCAGTTAGTGACTTGGATGCCTCATCATCAACTAAGAGTTGGATCAAATTAGAATTCTCCTCTTTTTCATCACCTATCCATACAAAATAGTTCCAAATAGATGCATTATTTTTAGTTTCCTTTACTTAATTTCTATTTATGTAAAATAGTTGGAGAGATTTGTGAACTAATCTTGATATTTTTTCAAGATATTTTAGTTTAGAATTTGTATAAATACTTCACTCTTGGAAGTATTGAGAGTGGATTCTACTACTTTGCTGTAACATTGATTTTTTGGAATAAAAGTGCTTTGGAGAAATTACTTTGTGGCTTGCTAGATGATGATTTGAATCTCAAGACTTTTTGCAGGATTCATGTGTCCGACTACAGTTCAATAAGTCCTTTCTATCCTATGTTTTAAGTTTTATATCTATTTACTATATCACTGTGTTCCATTTCTGAGTAATTGACATAAAAGAATAAATCAGAACTTACTTTAGTGTACTCTGATTTCAATTGTGATTATTCTAAATGTTTTCTTCTAAACTGGTTATAAGCAATGAATTCTTAATTGCTCTTGTTTCGCTGGTTTAAACATTTTGATTACTATAGTAAAGAATTCTTAACTGCGCTTTATTTTTAATCATTCACTTTCTTTATTTGAACATGTTTAAAGATTCTTAATTGCCTTTTATCCCTTCAAAATCCATTCCATTCACTTTAATATCTAAATTTTTTTCTCTGTTTGGCTATCTTGCCCTGCAAAGCCATCTTGTGTGTAGAATATTAATCCAGTAAAGCCATCCTTTCGACTCCATAGCCCAATGGCATGAAATACTAAAACTTTCCCTCAGTTGGCGGATTCCACCATTCAAATTCAAACCAAATTTCTTGGACTTATAACTAGCCTAAAACTTCCTAAGAACAAAGCTAAATTTTAAAGAGAGATCCCTCTCTGGATACAGATTGGCTAGATTCTGTATCTGAAGGTTGGTTTGTGGTTACCTTGGGTTTCTTTCCTTTTCTTACAACTTCAAGGAAAACCTGAGTGATAACACATAGGAAGCCGAGTCTACCGCTCTATACCCATGATACACCCGACACATCATTCTGGGAGATTTCCTGCACGTACGTTAAGTCCTTGGTTGATTTCTCTTTCATTTTTGAAACCAAGGTGCATATTGCAGTTCACGGTTATTTGGTACACCCTTTGCCTAGTATTCCTAAGTAGTCATTTGATCTTTTCTGACTCTTTAAATTTGAAAGGATCACCAAGCGTTTGTCCTTTCATGCTTGTTTCAAAACTGAAAGAGATAGAGTCACCTTTCATCCGTTTCTCGATTCTTAAAACATGAAACGGTGAAGTTTCTAAGTTTCAATGTGGTAAAATTAATCACCCGCGATCACACACCCTGTTAGATTTTGCTTGTTGGCCGTTTGATGGTGTGTCTTGACTCTTTTTCGGCCCGTGTGTGTTGTGCTTGATCTTTTGTCATTGTTGTCACAGTGGTGGAACCTTCTGTTTCATCTACTGGTAGTCCATATACAGACGATTCATCAGAGGCTTCTCAGTCCTCTGCTGAACCCCAGCAGCCCATCATTTCCGAGTTTCCCGACGGGGGACCGGTTTTGTCTGAGCAGCCCTTTGGAGGACCAGTTGAGTTCAATTGGCCCTTTTCCGACCCTTGGTTTAGATTGGGAGTAGGGGAAGATTTCCCTCCTCTTACATCGGGTTCACCTTTTATAGCTGATTTTATTCCTCCTAGTCCTCTTCTTCTGTTATGAGATCTAGCGGCAGGCTCAAACATGAGTGAATCTAGCGAGGAAATCCCCATGTCCAGTGAAGATTACTAGTTGTTTCCTCGAAGGTTATTTCCAGGAGACAACCCTGAACCATTTATTATGTCATCACCTGGTCCCTCATTACCAGCCAAGTATAGATCCTTGGGTCATATTATTGCCGCCGCTGCCTCTATGGGGGTATCAGCGCCTTCTACGAGGCCGATTGTTCCTTCATTGGGGATGTCTCCACAGATGCCCGTTACGTCATCCCCCCAGGTTACTTCTGTACCCTCCATGCCCACTATTTGTGTGGCTGCATCTGCACCCGCCGTTACTACCCAGTCCATAAGGACCACATCCCTTCCCGAAGACATCTACATAGCATCTACTATGCCGGAGAACATCCCTCCGGAGGAGTATCGATTGTCTCTGCAACAGTCAAACCTCGAGGTCGGACAGTCCTCTCAATATCCCAACCGCTCGTACTTTTCACATTATGCATAGGATGGTACACCCGTGTACGTCTTTTCATATTAGTACGATGAGCATGGGAACCCTTTACGTTTACCTGCTCCTGAGGCTCAGCTTCATGCTCAGGGTTTACCATATAACCAGGTTGGACAACCGTATAACCCGCAAGGAAAACCTTTTCAAGGCCAACCTTCGGGCCATCCTGGCTATCCTTATGACCCATAGGGACATCCCATACAGGGCTACCCTCCAGGCCAACAAGGGCCATTGTACGGTCCGCAAGGATAGTATTACAACCCTTCCAGTCAACTCATGAAGCCTCTCCCTGGAGTCCCACCTGGGCAACCTCAAGGATTCATAGGTCAACCGGGGTACCAACCAGGGTCGGCATATGGTCTTGGGGGGCAAGTCCTACCTTCTCAACCTTTGCAACTATAGTATCCTCTTGGTCCCAACGTTGCACATCAGCTAGGACCATCTTATGGTCCTATTGCGGGTCAAACCGGTTATCAGCAACCACTTGGCTCCATTCCGCTACCAGGCCAACTGGCCCATCTGACACAACCTGGTATCCCGCCACCAGGCCAACCGGCCAATCCGACACAACCTGGTGTCTCTCCACTAGGCCAACTGGCCTATTCAGCACAACCTGGTGCTCCTCAACAGCTAGGTCAACCTACACAACCGGCACAACATGTTTATTCGGGTCAACATATTCAACCAGGGCAGCCCGCTCATCCAGGTCAGCCTGTTCAGCCAGGCCAACCTGCACATCCTATCAACCCTGCCCAACAGCCGACTTATTCACTGCCACAACCAAATCAACCGATGTGCCCTAATTATCAGGCTCAGCAGGGTCCCACCTATCAGCAGCCCACTCGACCTCAAGGCAGTTACTATTCTCATAGTCAGTATCGACCGAATTATAGCCAACCCCAAGGTTCTAACTATTACTCTCAACAACCTGGCTACACCTATGCTCAGCAGCCAAATCCACATGATGCTCATGCAGGGCCGACTTATAATCAGGGTCCATACTCTGGTTACAAAGCCCCGTACACTGGTTACCAGCAACCGAATCAGGCTGGATATACGACCTATACCCCCTACAGTCAGAATCCTATAGGACAGAACCCCTGGGGGAAGGATATTCTCAACCAGCGTGGAGTACAGGTACTGGTCCTTATCCAGGGCCAGGTATGCCGTCCAATCCGCCATTGCCGTTCCTGGCCACCTTGGAATTACTGGATGTTTCGAAATTAACGAATGATCCAATTCTGCACAATCCTTATTGGCCTCCGGTTCCTACCAAGGTGCCCGGTGATTGCCCTAAGTTTGAGGGTAAAGCTGGGAGGACCCCCAAGCTCATGTGATGACTTACCATCTTTGGTGTTCATCCAACTCTTGGGTGGATGATTCAATCCATCTACGCCTCTTCCAGCACACTTTGACTGGCACTGCCGCTAAGTGGTATATTGAATTATCCCGTGGCATCTTTCTAGATTTCAATATGTTAGCCATGGATTTTATGAATCATTTTCAATTACCGGTTCGCTATGAAGCCAGGACGCACCTCCTGACTTCTTTGAAGCAGGACAAAGCCACCCACATTTCTAATCACATTCATGAGTGGCGACGTTGTCGTAGACTGATCAAGTTCCATATACCTGATCAGATACTAACTCATTGGTTCACCACCTCCTTCGTTAACAAAATCGCCCAAGATATTGCTATGGGAGGGTGTGTGACTGAAGAACAAGCCATAGCATGTGCCCAATATCTGGATCTAGTATACTCTCAGTCCGACACGCTTTATGATATTTTTCCTGATGCTCCACAGTCTGGAACCTCTAAAGCTCCATCTACCCCGGTGGTGGATGGTGTTATTGGTTCCGTGTCTCAGAATTCGAAGAAATATTCGAATGGGAAGCAGAAGTCCAACTCATCCAATAATTATGCTCCTCCTACCCCTCCCGATTCTGGAAATACTACGGAGGTTAACGGCGTTCAGGCTAATCCTATGGAAAATGCCTCCAAAGGAAAGAAGAAGGGCAAAGGTAAATCCAAATCCGACGCTCCAAAGCCAGAATCCAAACCTCGGACCGAGGACGGTTCCCAACGTAAACCGAAGTACCCCTGCCTCATTTGTGAAGGAGATCATTATAGCAAGGATTTTCCATGATGATCTAAGGTTAGTCAACTTCTAAAAGGCTCCAAAGGGACTCCGACAGTCCTTAAAGAACCGTTCCCGTCTCAGCAGACCCAGATGGTTGAACGGCCTTCACCATCTGCACCATTTGGGTCTCAGGTCTTTAGTATGAATGGTGTTGCACCTATCTCTATTACTACGTGTTCAAAGGATTACAATGAATCACGTCAGGCACCTGAGAAGGAAGTTGTGGACGGTCCACCTCCCCCACCTGTCTCCGGTTCGTTGGAAATTGAGAAGCCTACTGCTGAACCTGTTGTGAGGCCACCTTCTAAAGGTGTTCTACGAAGATCTTCCTATAATCCGAATGCCCATGCCGCTCAGCACTACAGTATTATTGAGGATTTGGCACAGGCACCTTCTGCCATGTCTGCATTGGAAGTTCTTCAAAGTTTCCCGTCACAACGGAAAGCTTTGTTGTCTGCAATCAGTGAGATCGATCCCACTGATTCTAATATTCTCACCTTCGACTTAGAGAACTTTACCCCTCGACTTCCTCATCAGATCGCTCTTGTTATTCAAGTCAGGATCAATGGTCTTAACATCCATAGGGCCGTTGTAGATGAAGGTGCTTCTACCTGTGTCATGTCGTCCGCTTGCTGGAAGGCCATTGGCCCTCTGGCTCTTTCATCATCTCCTAATGCCCTAGAGGCATTTGATGGGTGGGAATTGAAACCCCTGGGTGTTCTCGAGAGTTTAGCGATTACCTTACAGGGGAAGATAGTCAACGTAGAAGTAGAAGTAGTTGATGCCAAGCTTAACTACAATATACTTCTCGGCCGTAGTTGGACTCACGCCATGTTATGCGTGCCGTCCATCCTCTTTCGACTTATTAAGTTTCCTCACGAGGGCAAAATCGTTACTGTGGATCAGTTGTCTTTTTTCACCTCCACCTCCGAGAACAACGTTCCGTATGTGGATCAAATCCAAAATCCCCCTGACAGTGTGGGACCCGGTATCTTCAAGGACCCCGTCCTCATGGGTATTTTTCCCACACCAACACCGCACACCGCTCAAGTTAACATGATCTCTAGGTCTGACGACCCATGGCTCATCCCTTCGCCTAACCAGGTGGCTGAGTTTGGAGAATCGATGCCCTTAACTCCGGTAGAGATTAACTACTGTGAAATTGTCACCGCATTCGATCCTCCCCCTCCTCAGCATGCTCCTTTGAGCATGGCTTTAGAAATCTATTCTCAATCCCCCTAGCTCAGTGAGGCTGACTAACCTGATCCTCTTAAAGATATTTTCCCTTCTGATGAAGCCATTGTTGAAACAATGTCTCTTGAGGAGCTGCCTTGGAGCAATGGATATCATCGTTCCTCATTCATGCCTAGCTTGGGGGCAATGTCAACTTGTCTAGAGCGTTTTGCATCTCAGGTTCCCGCTCCACCTCTTCAAATGCCCATATTGACACATGAGGTGATTTCAAAGGGAAATCTGAGTAACATTACTCAAACCATTCCGATCGACATCTCTGTTAAACCGGGGATAGTTGAGAATATACACATGGGAGTGACTTGTTCTCCTGATGAGATACGAGTCTATAATGATCTTTTTCTAGAATTCAGAGACGTGTTCGCCTGGTCCTATGAGGAAATGCCCGGGATTGATCCCAGCATAGTAGTGCACGATATTCCTACCTATCTTGGTGCGAAACCCATGCGCCAACGCTTGCGCTCGGTGCATCCTCGCAAAGCTTCTGCCATTAAAGAAGAAGTTGAAAAAATTCTGAACGTGGGCTTCATTTACCCGATTCCCCTCACAGAATGGGTCTCTAACCTTGTCCCTGTAGATAAGAAACAGGGCAATATCAGAGTTTGTGTTGATTACCGAGATATTAATTGGGTCTATCCAAAGGACAATTACCCCACTCATTTCATAGATCAAATCATTGACGAATGTGTTGGGAGTGAGATTTATTCCCTAATGGATGGCTTTTCCGGGTATAATCAGATAAATATTCTACCCACTGATCAACACAAGACTACCTTCATCTGTCCGTGGGGTACTTTTGCTTATAAAAAGCTCTTTTTCGGCTTGAAGAACACTGGAGCCACTTTCCAGCGTGCTATGTCTTACGCGTTTCATGACATACGCCATATCGTTAAGCCCTATCTGGAAAATTTTCCAGCTCACTCAGCTCGGCGAGAGGACCACCCAGAACACCTCCACCAGATTTTCCTTCGCTGTCGACGTTATAATATCTGGCTCAATCCTCATAAATGCATCTTTTGCGTAGATTTTGGCCGTCTTTTGGGGTTCATAGTCTCCAAGGATGGGATTCGCCTCGATCCCCTAAAGGTTGAGGCCATTGTCAATCTCCCATCACCATCTTCATTATATCAATTGCAGAGTCTACAAGGAAAAGCTAACTTCCTACGATGCTTTATACCGAACTACGCGGAAGTGGCCAAAGGATTCACGCGTCTTTTAAAGTAGAATGTTCCCTTTCATTGGGATGACATTGCTCAACAATCCTTTGAGAAGCTTAAGACATTATTGGTTAATGCTCCATTGCTTCAGCCTCCAAACTATCACTGTGATTTCACTCTATACTTGGTTGCCGCGTTTAGCACCATAGCTATGGTTCTGGTGCAGGATGACGATGATGGAAACGAACATGTTGTTTACTATCTATCGCGAAATCTCTTCGACACGGAAACGTGTTATGCTCACATCGAGAAGCTAGCTTTAGCAGCTGTGCAAGCTGTGCAATGTTTCCACCACTACATCCTGCTGCATACCGTTACTGTGGTTTCGGATTGCAACCCCATGACATATATTCTTTCTCGAAAATTACTAGGGGGAAAATACTCCAAATGGATCGTTATCCTTCAGGAGTTCGACCTAGATTTTACTACTGCTAAGTCGACCAAATCATTGGTTTTTGCGGATCTTATTTGCTCCCTCCCGATAGACTCCCTCCCATCTCATTCTGAAGAACATATTCCAGACGAAACCATCTTCCTTATCAGCACCCATGACCCATGGTATGGCGATATTATTGTGTATCTTCAGACGGCATCCTTTTGCTCAGAGTTGACCAAAGATGCCCGACGTCGGATTCGGCATCAGTCTCAACCCTACCGCATTGTAGGAGATACATTATACCGGGTTGGAGTGGATTCGGTGCTCCGTCGGTGTTTGACTTTGGAACAGGCCGAAAGAGTCTTGAATGACTGTCACAGTGGCACCTATGGCAGTCACATGTCTGGATATGCCACCGCCCAGAAGATTATGCGTTCAGGTTACTTCTGGCCGTCAATGTTTAAAGACTGTATTGTTGCAGTCCGCAAATGTCACGTGTGCCAGGTTTTTCAGCACAAGATGCGTGCACCACCCCTACCTCTGCATCCTGTCATTACCATCGGCCCTTTCACAAAATGGGGCGTTGATTTTATGACGTGTAACCCTCATTCGGCTAGGGGGCATGCATATATAATCGTCGCTGTCGGCTACTTTACTAAGTGGGCCGAAGCGATGCCTACACTAGTCGCCAATGGTAATACAATTGCCCAATTTATCTTCAACCATATTATTGCATGTTTCGGGGTCCCTCAGGCCATTGTTACTGATCATGGTACTCACTTTCGAGATTACATGATGGCCGAGCTGACATCAAGATTGGGCTTACGACATGATAGCTCAACGCCATATTACCCCCAGGCAAATGGCTAGGTTGAGGTTGTGAACAAGGTTTTGGTCACAATGCTTCAACGAACAGTTCGAATTCATAAGTCCAATTGGCACCTCCAATTGTTCATAGCTCTATGGGCATATTGGACGTCAGAAAAGAGTGCAACCGGATTCACACCATTCCAATTGGTGTATGGTTTGGAAGGAACTCTTCCGGTTGAGTGCGAAATTCCTTCAATAAAGCTAGCTGTAGAACTTTTACCCAATACTTCTCCTGAAGAAGAGCATCTCTTGTATTTGGAACGGTTGGATGAAACCTGCCACTTGGCTACTTTAGTCCTTGAAGCACAGAAAAAGCAGGTCAAAGCACACTTTGATCAATCAGTCTCTCCACGTTCCTTTGTCGAAGGGGACCTTGTCCTCCTGTATGACCAAGCGCATGAAAAACTCGGGGCAGGAAAGCCCCAACCCATGTGGCATGGACCCTATATAGTGAAACGAGTATTGAAAAATGGGGCTTATGAGCTCATTGATTATGAAGGAGTTCTACTAGCGCAGCCTAGGAATGTGTTGTACCTTAAGAAATACTACGCTTGAAGTTATTTTTAGTGTGGTGTGTGTACATAGGTGTGTATATTCATTTGTGTGCATGTGTGGTGTGGTGTGCGATGCAAGCACCTTTCTACTGATCGGGTCTTCCTGATTATGCAGATGTCCATTACTCCATTTGTGGGTTTCGCGGATGGTGCCTCCCGCAGTACCAGGAATCCGTCTTCGGCAGCCTGGGTAATCTATGATCTTGCTGGTGAGTTGGTTAACCTGCAAGGTGTATGTCTGGGTCCTGCTACAAATAATATCGCGAAATATAGTGTTGTATTGGAATTATTAACCGAGACTATGGACCTCGGCATTCGTGAATTACTTGTGTATCTAGACTCACAACTTGTAGTATTACAGCTTAACGGGCATTATTCAGTAATAAATCCATCCATTTTATGTCTATATTTGCGTATTCGTCTGCTGGAGAGAAATTTTGACTATATTACATATCAACACATACCCAGACATGTGAATACATTAACAGATGCAGTCGCTAATTTGGTTTTAGATAGACATTTGTGCAATTTATAAAACATCATCACATGTGAGAAGATCCATCTAGAAATAGGTATGTATATATATATATATATATATATATATATATATATATATATATATGTGTGTGTGTGTGTGTGTGTTGTGTCGAAATGTTTGCATAGTGTGCATCACATAAAATCAAAATATATACATGTTCATCTTAATACATCCGGAGACGACATGTCTCTCAAAAAATATATGCATGAAAGAAGCCCTAGGTGTCTAATCCACATGGTGCTCGTGGTAACATGCTACCGCGTGCACTAAGCGTCTCAAAAGTCGGTGGAGGCGACTAGGCTCTCCCACCGTATGTCTCTGATACGCCATCGGGACATCTGCCAGCCGGGCGTAGTCTGGAATCCCTCGGGAAATTCCCTCAAGGTTCTGGACCAACTCTCCTCCCTCGACACCCTCCTCCTGAGGGTCAGCTACGGGCTGAGTTCTCCGTGCAATGGGAGACATACCGACATGTCTCTCTGGGCCGACATCTACATACATATTAACTGGTGTTAGAATGGACATGTATTACCAAAAAAAATCATAAAACTTAAAAATAAAAAAGAGAGGTCATACCCAACTCCTCGTCCCAGTCATCCCCCTTCGGAAGTGGGAGATCTGGGTCTCCAGTGAAATCGGTCCCGGCATAGGGCCAATCCTCGACCACGATCAACTGATGCTGTAACCATCCAAAAAACTCTTGCCTCTTCCTGATCTAGGCATAAGTGGTGCCCAGCGAGCCATCCTTGGCTCTCGTGGTATCGGCTCAGCAACTATGGCCCCTTCGCCCTGAAAGATAGGTATTCATTCCAGGATGAACGATACCAAAATGGAACCGTAGCCAAACTGCTTCAGTTTGACTTTCTTGCACATTGTGAGCTACCTCTTGATATTTGTGGTCACTATAGTAGCCTAATCAAATAGTGTTGGACTCATACACTCAGCGGCTAGTAGGAGTTGGGCCTTGGTTGCCTCGTGTGGAGCTTGTGATCCCGTAGCTCGTGTGATGGTGTGTAGCACCACTCTTAGTGCTAGATCCTGGACAGTGTGGATGTCCACTTTCCCGCTTCCTGATCCGGTTCGTGCCCCTAGGCACACCCTCGCCATTACCTGCTCCATCTTTTCCCTGGATGGCCTGCTGCCTGTCAGGATGGGCACCGGACCTCTACGTGACAGTCTGGTTATGAAATATAGGTCAGAAAGCTCCATTTCCAGTACTTGGTCCCGAAGTTTGAAAACTTCTTCATTTTCATCCTATATACTGACCAGGTATTGTAGTAGCTCTAGCTGAGCTCGTAAACAGGGTGTGAGGGAGAATTTCTTAAGTCCATAGTTCTTAAGAGCAGTCATGCATGCCTCATTCTCCATGGCCATTTCGTCCTCCTCTCCATGTTCCCTTTCCTTCCATTCAATAACCATTTTTGCCTTTATATCTGCATCAACACAATAAAAAATACATTGTTAGGTCTCTGGAACATTTGAAAATCCACATAGATAGCTCACATTTTCAAAATTTTGAGCGGAAAAATACATTGCGCCATTGGCGCGACCTCTTTGTGAAGAAATTTCCATTGGCACGAGTCCGCGCCCGATACCCGCGCCAATGGAGCGAGCCCTAAAACTTCAAAAAGGTTCGCTCAGAAGTCTCATACATAATAAAAACATATAAAAATGGATTGAAATGGAGATTAGGGAAACACCTATTACCTGGAACAAACAGGGAACTGAATGGTAGCCCGGATTGGTCATATTCACCGTCAGAATTTTGCACACAAAATGGACCACTGTTGCTCTCCAATGAGGTAAATAGTAAAAGTAATTTTGTTTTACCATTTGAGACTTATTTATAACTTTTGAAATCTAATTAGGTTTTAAAAGTCATTTTTTATTAATATTTTAATACATTTTGTCGAAAATGGATTTTACACTTGCCTTTCTGTGCAGCAACAGGTCTTTATGCGACTTAAACGGTGACATGGGTTGTATTTTATACTTTTTCGGACACGGTAAATACACGAAAAAGTCATTTTGGAGTCATATTTTAGCTCTTTTCTGACTCTCTAAACATGAAAAGATTGCCGAGGCCCTTGTCGTTTCAATCTCGTTAAAGTGGCCCCGAAACGACATCTAGCCAGTATACGTTTACCCATTTTTCGGGTTGGGGTAGATTACTTACGAAAAAGGAATACCCTAGCCTATTGCGACTAGGAGGTTTTATCAGACATAGTTTTCTACCTTTTCAGATCTGAGGAACTATTTACGAAAAGGGACCTTTGGAGTTTACTTTTCCATTGTATTTTCAAACTCTCTAAACATGAAAAGATGCCGAGTTCTTCCTCTGTCAGACTCGTTAAACCCTGATGACATTGGATTCAGTCGTAATGACGTTATTCGAGTTTCTCCTTCCTAGGGCTCGCTAAATGTACTAGGATGGATTTGTTCGAAGGATGAACTTATATTACAAGCATATGCTATCCCCTTCAAGCTTGTTATCAAGATAATTGGGGTACTCGCCAGAAATGGTGGGGGAAAATGGAACCACAATCATTGTCGTGTCGACAGTATGTCGCTCTTGAACATGGAACTTGTCTGCATTTGTGTCGGGTTGGGGACATCTCATCTCGTTTGTTCACTTGCCTCCGTGGGTTTGGGTAATCCTTTTTGACCTCTCATATGCTCTTTGCCTCGTCACCATGACTTTTGATCCATTGATGTCAAATACTGCCAAGCTCACTGTCGTGCAGTTTATATGTTCAAGAGAAGTTCACCTCTACAAGTATCAACCTTTCTTTGATTCTCATCTGATCATGATTCACAAAAACATTATGTTCCTCTATCTTGTGTTGATGATGTGGGAAACACTATGGCCCACCTTCGATCAAGGTCACTTCCTGTCGAATTATCCAGGAAGTTGCTCTAGAGACTCCCTTCTGGTACCTTGAAGCTTGCATGCCTCAATGGCAGGTTCTTTGCATTCGACGTGAGGTTTTCATCACTGGCCTCCGATCAAGTGATTCTGCGGGTGTTCGACGTCAGCTCATTGTTCACATGCCGTAGATTGTACCTGTCGTACCTTGAGGACCATTGGCATTAATGGTGGTACCTCTCGCGTATGTTAACAACTTTCATCATTGGCTGGTAATCAGGCGATGTTCTTGCATGTTCGCCTTCAGCCCACATATTCTCATGCTTGAACTTGTACTTTTTTTGAGTCGAGATGGAGCGCAAGACCCTGGATTCCTGTCTGTTATAATCCAGGCTGTGATTTTGTGGGTTATTATGATTAGTTACATGACTCATTGATTGGATGGCTGCGACCATACCTGATTCTATTACCAATCCTCACTGGAAGGCTGCGTCCAGGCCTCGGATCTGGATTATTACATACTATGTTATGGATGGCTGCGATCATACCGCATATTTATCATGTATTTGAGACATCAGTTGTACTTCTCTATGCAGGTTTTCCGACGACAGTGTTTTCAGTTGGACACGTTCTCGTAAAGCATTTCACCCCTCTCTCTCTCTCGGGCCTCATGCTTTAGGGGGCATCTGTTACACAGTGATTTTTCACTGTCCCTGCAATTCCCCATCCCGCACAATTGGAGGGATTATTCTGTGACCTATGAGCAGTGACATAACTTGAAAACACTTTCATGGCATTCCCCTAAACATGTACTTTCATTTCCCTAAAGACAACTCCTTGTGAAAAACCCTAAAAACACCCCTTTTTGCATTAGAGTGGGTAGCTAGTTCAATACCTGCACCAATGGGGGAAATCCTTCAAAGAGGGCGCGCCAATTGGCACTCTGTCCCAGAGTCGCACTTGCGCCAGCCATTTTAAGGAGTGTTTTTTAAAAATAAATGGCAGAAGTTTCATCCTAACTAATCCAGAAACTGGTATCTAATTTGAGTTGGGAGGTTTGGCTCCGGATCTCCATGTAGAGGAAGTGGTTTGCCACCTCTCATGGAAGCTTCCTTGAGGATAGGGCCAATCCCATGATTATAGGGATCCCAACTCCCCTTCCTCCATCTATAAAAGCTTTCTCATCTCATTTGCAAGCTAGTCTCCAAGTTCCCAAGAGCCATCAGAGCCTTATGCTACAAGAGCCTTGATTCATTCCCTTAAGGCCAAATCCAAGCAAGGAGATTATTTTCGAGACATCCGAAGAAGAGAGGTTTGTCCCATCCCGACAGGCTTCTTCGAGACGTGTTCCGCTGGCGACCCTCCGAAGGAGAATTCAGCGTCAGAGCTATGGTTGTATTCTTCTTTGATTGATTAATGATAAACGACTATTGGTTATGGTTCCACTCTTGTTATTGATTATGATGATGAGTTATGTCTTCTCTGACTAACATATAGTTGCATATACTGGGTTTTACACTTGCGTTTGTTTTGTTTATGGCCTATGCAGGTGTCCAATCATGGATATCGTGAGGATTGTGATCTGCCGGAGCTAAGGAACAGGAGCGCTACTTTCTCTACAAGCGACAACGTTGGATTACAGGTAAGCCTTCATCGCTGGTTAGTTTATTTTCAATTAGGAACCTGCACTATAGTGTGAACTATTGTTTCTAGACCCGGTCTGGGCTAATAGGGATCGCCTCTGTCCGCAGAGGGGATTTACCTCCACAACACTAAGTTAGTTCTTTGAGGGTCACAAATAGAGAGTTTTCAAATACTGTCAAATGTGAAAGAGAGGGTTTATTATCAGTCCATATCTCATGTGGAGTCTTATCCTCCAATGTTGATCAAGGTGATTTGTTAACTAAGCAAAAATGATGCAGTATCCACTACCTCTACCTAGAATTCTTGTCCTAAACTGACACGATTGAGCATGTTTTTTTACTTTTCCATCAATGTCCTGTTAATTATTTATGCGACTCGATTTTTCTGAGGTGTGTATGGAGTAGTATTCTGATGTGATATACCACACTTCTTACAGAACTCTTCAAATTATTTCTTGTAGAACTCTCCACCATTATCTGTCCTCAACACCTTTATCTTCTTCTATGTCTAGTTTTCCATCAGAGCCTTAAAATATTTAAACCTGTCAAAGACTTAGATTTATTCTTAAGGAAATATATCCATGTATTCCTTGAGAAGTCATCTAAAAATTACACATAGTACACAAACTTACTTAGTGATGGAACTGACAAGGGTCCAAACAAATCACTATGCACAAGATCTAATATCTTTTTTTCCCTCTTAGCAGCAAAGGGGAAACTCATTTGATTATACTTCCCATATACATAGTGCTCACAAAATTGACAATCTAGAGAGAAATTATACATACCTTCTACCATACCATTACCATCGAGTATTCGAAGGCCCTTCTCTACAATATTTCCAAGAATTTGATGCCATAGCATGGTATTTTTTTCAGAGACCATAAGGTCTTCACCTCCACTTTCAGGAACCTTAGAATTGTTGCACCCATCAATAACATTGCTACCCAGAAGCTTGCAAAAATTTCCAATCTAAACTCCCCGCATCAATACCAGTGCTACCTGAACAATCTTGCAAGTATCCTTCTTGAACACTATTTTTACACCTATTTCATCCATCTTTCTTACATAAATTAGATTTATGGACAATGGAAGAATATGTAGAAAGCCAGGAAGTGTTCTAATCCTTCCACCTTGCAGCTTCATCTTGAATTTTCCAAATCTGACGATTTTAGACTTTTGGTCATCCCCTAAGAAGAAATCACGACCATCATATTTCTCATACTCGCAAAACCACTCCCTATGGGGAGTGAAGTGAAAGGATGCACCTGAGTCAACCAAGCATGCCTCATGATCTAAATGTGTACTTGAAGAAGAATCCAAGTACACATCCCCACCTTCATCTGAGGTGGTTTTTTCCTCTGTAGAAGGAGCATCATCAAATCCCTTTCCTTTATCAAGAGATTTAGATCTACATTCCCTTTTTTAGTGCCCCTCATTTCCGCATTTCCAACACACTTTTACATGTTTTCCTGGAGATTTAGATCTCCCTCTAGATTTAGATCTCCCACTTGAGGAATTATTTTTTTTTTCTATTTTGGGACCATCCTCATAAAGACAAGGCATCTCCATTCAGGCTCTCCATGTTTTTTAGTCTCATATCCTCTAACAACAAGTTTGAGACTATTTCATCAAACTTCAAAGTAGTTGTACTACTACCTATAGAAACAACCGAACTATCCCATGAATTTGGTAGAGAAAACAAAAAATTGATGCACTTATCTTCATATGAAATTTTAATATAAAAAAATAACAATTGGCTTATCATAGTATCAAAGGTGTTAAGATGCTCTGTCACCAAGTCTCCATCATTCATCCTCAAGTTATATAAATTTTTCCATAGGTAACAATTTATTCACCAAAGACTCAGATTGGTACAAAGTCCGTAACTTGTCCCAGAAAGGCTTTGCTGTAGCTTCACCTGATACATTCAACAATACTGAATCTGAGATGCACAATTGTATTTTTCTCTTTTCTTTCCAATCCAAATTCGCCCAGTATTCTGCTGACATTATCAGTGGTTTAGTACCCAGATCTATAGTGATCCACTGATCTCTATCTTTCCACTTCTTACCATATTCTTTCACTGCAAGTATTGATCCCGCAGATCTCCCACTGAACAGATTCTACCATAGGCCTGAGTAAAACCCCTCTACAACAAAGGCGTCCCCTTTGATACAAAATATAGGTTTTAACCTTGTACATAAATTACCTACAATGAATTCTTAGAACATAAAAATAAACAATAGTGAGAACATAAAACAAATATACACAAAGATTTTCCCCTGGATCCCAAAACCAGGACTACCAGATTAATTTTCCATTATATTCCTTTCAATGTTACAATATATATATATATATATATATATATATATATATATACATGCCAAATAATTCATAAACCCCAAACCATTAACCCTGGATTATAACATAATCGTAGTTCCCTTCACCATATCTACAAAATACCATGCACATAAGAAAATCATGCCTAAAAAAAGGTGAAAAATCCATGCATAAAACCATAGGTAGGTCCGCCCACCTATTATAGGGCCCAAAAAAAATTTCCCAAGGCACTTCCTTGAACCCTATGTAGGGGGCTACCACCCCCCTGCAAACCCCCCTGCAACCCCCCTTGTTGCACCTGGCGCAACAACCCCCCTGTAACCCCCCCACACATGGAACTAGTCATGGAAAGAATATAACACACACCCAAAAATGATATTTTTTCTATCTGAGCGTGATGTTATTGTAAATAATGTAATCATCTGGGTTATAAAGCTCCACAAGAATTATGTTTTTGGTTTTCAGTAGTTTTTCTAGTTGTAGGTGTCACATAACACTGAGGACGATGTTCGCTTAAGGGGGAGGGGTATCTAAAAATGTCGGCTTAAAAGTTCATGTAATAAATTTAATAAAGGAAATTTAAGACCACAGTAAAGGGATACTTATTCCATGTTGAATGTTTGCAAAACATCCTAGTGGGCATCACTTGATGTGTTTATGGCTAAGCGAAAATTGGAAAAGGAAATGATAAAGGATTGAAAATGAAAAAATGCATTTTTGGCATTTATTTTATGAAAATAAAGAAAATTAAGAGAAAATGAAGGTAAAAGGTCATGGGTTTCATTAGAGGAGTAAATTGAAGGAAAATAATGGAAATTTGAAGAAATTAGAGGCCTCAATTATAAAAATACCTCAGAGCATCAGTTGGAGCATTTTGTTAGTCCAGTTTTGGAATTAGTCTCAGAGAAGAGAATAACACCAAAAGTATAAGGGAAGAAAGTAAGCAAAGGAAGGAAAAGAAATCAAAGGAAATCAATGATCAAGCATGGAAAATTTGGATCAAGCAGCTTCAGCAAGAATACTTTCATGTAACAGGTTGCAAGTACAAATTCCTAGTTGATTTTGACATGCATGGTATGTGCATGTTGGTATTTGGTTCTTTTGATGTCATTGACATGGTTTTTTTTGGGTTATACAATAGATTTTAGCCTTGCCTTTCCATTTTCATATTGCAATGGTGTGATGGGAATTTTCTCAGTTTGAGCTTTCGGTTGCCGAAAATTTTTGGATCCAGTGAGATGGTTTTAGGAAAATTCCTAAAGGCCTAGAAATCCCTTGACCAGTAATGGTGGGATACACGGTAAATATTGAGGGTGGAGACATGAACATTCCTCAAGGAATTGGAGAAGAAATTATGAGGAATCTAAGCTCAGCTTGGTTTTGTGATCTCAACACTAATTTAGGTGAGATAATAGTATGGTGAGGGTGGAGGTGATTTAACCTATGCATTCCCTTGGTTGTTTTTGGATTTGTTTATCCCTTGATATCCCATATTCATGCTTGGAATATGGCACAGGGTTGACTAGATGAAATGAAGATTTCGTGAAGCCAATTTATGGTCGGGTGGCACTTGGAAGTATCGAACCTGGTTCTATTTTATTGTGTTTAATAAGAGCTAAATTTCCATTTCTTTTGATAAGTAAGTTTACTTGTTATTATGTGGCTTTAATGGTTGTTCTATAATTGTTATTTATTTGAAAACATGTTGGTTATAAGCATGGTTATATGTCAGTTCTTAGTCATGAAGCTTTTCATGTTTTTACTTGTAACTGAATGAATAATGAATGAAATACCTAATTGGTGTTATAAAAACTAATGTGAGAAGGCATTTACCCTTCTTGTTAAAAATTATATAAGTTTTTAGTTCCTTATGCTCAGACTTGCATTCGTGACCTATAGGTTTCATGTTTACCAAGTGTTTGATGGAATTTCAATCCTGGTTAGGGAAGGTCAAGTCAAGTCCTGGTTCCAAATTTTTACAAGCTCTGTTTCTATGTCATTTATCATTTCTAAGATTTTCACTATATTTTGGGCAAAGGCATGAGTCATGGCCTTGAAAAAGTGGCTCAAAATTCAGTGTCTCTCGCATACAACTATCTGGAAAGTCCCCAGTGGCTAGTAGGAAGGCCTATGGGAGTGACTAGAGGGCTATAGTAACTTGAATTCCTTGGAAATGGAGCAATTGAGGCTCCAGTTTAGTGAAAATAAGAGTTATCTCATGGGTTGGACACCTAGAGGGTTTGGGTTACTCATGGAGGTCATGTAGCACATGAGGGAAGTTAGTAAGGTCTTAAGTTGTCAACTCCATTTCCTTAAGGTCATATAGGAGGTTGAGTCTTATCATAGTGAATCTTAGCTCATGTTTACCCTGAGTAGGATGGTGAAGTGGGTAAATGTGGGATGATGCGTTACAACCTCTTAGGATGACAATAATAAAAAAAAATCAAGCTCATCTCATTTTTAGGGACCATTGGTCCCTTGGGCTAATAATGAACTTGTAGCAACCCATGAAAGTGAGAAAGAATCATAAAAGGCCCAAATCCAATAGGAAATCACATTCAATAGGAAGACTGGAAATATTAGTCCTAATTAAATTCACAGACATAAACCACACATCTAAGCATTAACATCATTATAGGGTTGTATCCAACATAGTTAACACATTTTAGACATATAAATACAATTTCTAGAGAAACACATATTTTGTATAGTGTACGAGTGTTCCAACTCAGAGTGGGACTTCAATTCTCCACCCAACCATAAACAAGATACATCCACTATTACTTGTAGGTGTCACCACTAAGCCGAATTCCAAAGCTTGAGTTGGAGTGCTTATGGGAATTTTAACCAACAAAAATAATTGAAACATGATGCTACTAGGCCACACTACCTTCATCCACCAACTACATAGTTATCAATCACAATGTTTAGGAATACTCATATCCATGCCAACACATCACACTAGAGAGAAATTTGGCTCACTTTCAGGAGAAGAGAACTCATAATAGGGAAGTTTAATTAGTGAATAATTTTTCACATGGGTAAACAAGTCACTCTATAGGTGGTTCATCAGTGAGTCAAGCACTAGAGCTTTAGCCCCAAGGAAAATCTCGGTGGTTATTCAACCATAACAAGCACCTGAATGAATCTGTAGAAATTTGCGGAATAATGATTAATTATCCACCGAGACTATCCTGATCACATACAATTCGAATTTATATGCAACACATAATCTCTTCCACTCAGATCATCAAACATGCGGAAAATAAAACAAGCGATAGCACATCAATTCATCATACACATTAACACAGTATGTATGGGGAAAGATTATAGCTGAAAACCCCGCAGCTATTGTGTATATTATAATGGAGAAATCATGTAACAAACTCAGTACAATACTCCTCACAAGTACTCAGTACTATCTCATAAAGTTACACACAAACTAGCTTAGTTTTGAACAGGTTACTGGTTCAAAACTCACCACCAATTGCCTTGCCTCTATTGCGCAATCCAGGCCTGTCTATATAGAGATCCAAGGTTCGAATCTTCTTGGCTTGACAGCGCAATCATCATGGGAAATTCCTCCAAGTGTGGTGCAAATCTCATGCACAACTGATGTCGCCACTGATAGCTAACTCCACCCTTTCATCTACCTCTTTCACTGGTCTCCACTGAACTGATCATGCACTGTAGTGAACTGATGTATTCTTGAGTTGAATAATGAGTTACTAATTAATGAATTAAATAATATTTAATTCACTCCACTCATAACTAATTGATTAGCTAGTTAAACTAATCTCAACTAGTTCAACTAAAATAAACAGAACACAACTCCACTAGCTGTCTCATTAACTCCACCAAAATTCTGCCACTGAAGTCGTAACTGAAGTCAACCATGAATGATGCCATCAAACCCTTGGGAATAGCGTAATTCCTTTTTCAGATGCATGAGCCACTTCTGTAGCTTGAACTGAAGTGCTCCAAGAGAGTAAACTGCTGTTTAGAGTCCAAATATTATTAAGGGTAAATAATATTTGACTTCCCTATTTTTAGGAGAGGCAGTGTAAAAATAGACTTCGACCTCTTCGACCTATAGGTCACAAAAATAGAGTCCCGTCTATTTTTACCAACATGACCAATGCTCCAAGAATCTCATACTGGAATCCTCGAACCATGCTCCATATGTCTAAAAATAGACATAGTCTAAAAATAGACTTTGCGCCAGAATTCGCCTGCGGGCCCACTTAGTGAAGGCGACTTCATTTCACTAAGCTCTATCATCTTAATGCATTTTCAACACTCCCTCTCAGCAAGATATGGATTATCTGCAACCCCTATCCTGCCTCTGTGGAATTCGAACTTGCTCCTGGTGAGCGCCTTCGTCAGGATGTCGGCATCCTGATCCTCCGTGGGAATATATGAAAGCATCATGATTCTCCGTTGAACACAATCTCTGATATGATGGTACCTGATGTCGATGTGTTTGGACCTATCATGAAATACTAGATTAGCCGAGAGCTTGATGCAGCTCTGGTTATCACAGTAGATCACTGTAGGCTCCAAATGCAACCTGAACAATCCTGCGAGGATCTTCCTCATCCAAATAGCCTCGCATGCAGCCAAGCTAGCTGCCATGTACTCGGCCTCTGCTGAACTAAGTGCCACGGATCTCTGCTTCCTGCTGTACCAGGAAACTTCTATCGACCCAATGCTGAAAAATCCTCCAGAAGTGCTCTTCTGGTCCGTTGGACTCCCTACCCAATCTGCATCAGTGAAGCCAGAAAGCTTTGCTCCATCCTCCTGTCTGTACCATAGACCATATCCCGATGTGCCTCTGATATAG